>CAUYON010126415.1:0-10103 GCA_963573935.1 Arctocebus calabarensis | reverse complement strand
CACACCTACGGTGCATCTTAGTAGGGTACTGGTGAAACTTATTAAATGTAGAGTATCAATGTCTTTATATAGTGATCAAGAAAATGCCATGAAGGCTATCTGTAACAGTACGATCAAAACATTTATGAATGTATATGAATCGTGCCCTATGATTGCACCAATGTGCAGAATTATGATTCAATAAAATTATAAAAAAAAATAATAACAGATCACTTCAGAAATTCATCAATTTGGCCAAAATGGAGATGATTCATAATCGTGGCTTGTGATTTTATGGGGGAAATAAGGATTCTCAGACTTCGCTGGTATAAGTAAAAATTGTTTTAAGCATTCAAAATGAAAAATGTCTGGATGTAGTAACTAAAATTCAAAATATACTCACTCTATGACCCAGCCATTTCACTTTTAACAGATCAAAAGAGAAGTACCTATTCTATAGAAAAATCATACTGCCAAAAATCTAGAAACAAAAAGAATGTCCAAAAGTAGGCAATAACTGAATAAAATGTATTATTTCATACTTTATAATTTTATATAGTATTGTAAAAAATCATATATATGGATGAACACTCTTTTGTTAAGTAAAAAAGCACATTTTATAGTATGATTCCACTTTTGGGGAAAAAAAGAACAGACTTTTTCATGTGACTTTTCATGTATGAATGTTCACGTGAGCTCAGTAAAGACATGGAAAGATGCATACTGAATAGGTGACATAAGTTAATTTGAAAGGAACAGGGCAGGTGACACATATTACTGTAGTCTGAAAGGAAAATCCACTAAAGTATATATAAAAGAGAACAAATTGTACCTGTCTCCTTAAACAATGGATGGGAACAGAGTGACATCCTAAATTTGGGATGGACATGTGGAGATCTACAATCTTGTCAAGGATCTGGTCTGTTTCCTAGAAAGTTGGTGAGAGTCTTGTTGGCCTGGTGTGTGGTGCTGTGCTCTGACCCTAAGGGGACGGGGTCCTCATTGGCCTTGGTTGTGCTGGATCTTCTGTCTGAGGTACAGCATACTGGACACACCGGGGAGGTGGGGTGGATCTTACATGTAAGCAAATACAATTTATACTGTGCCTGCCCTTGGAGATGAGGGGGAGAAGATGAGGTCAGGGTGTTCATTGCCAAAAAGCCTTGGCTGTGCATTTATTTGGTCAAGTCTTTTGATTTCATTTGGTTGTACAGTCACGAGTTTGCAGTGATGAATGTATACAACCACATAATCTGTGGACAATATGCAAACTGTGAAATGAGTTAAAGAGCAGATGACGTTTGACTCTGAGTCTTTTCCTTTTTATTTTATTGTTATTATTTCAACTTTTGCGCTAGAACAAAGGAGTCAACATTGTTTTTCCCAATGACCAGGATTTATGTTTGTGCCAGGATCAGTTAACACATCCACCGGATAGATGTATGGACACCTTGGTGCTGTATTGGGCACATCATCAGTGCTGCTCCTACAGTCTGTGCTTTTCACATTTGTACTGAACAGCTATTACTGTATGGAAATGGGCAAAAAGAACAATCTCCTAAGAGATTATGGAGTCGAAAGAGAAATAAAATAAACAAATATGGCTGGGCATGGTGGCTCACGCCTGTAATCCTAGCATTCTGGGAGGCTGAGGTATGAGGATTGCTTGAGCTCATGAGTTCAAAACCAGCCTGAGCAAGAGTGAAACCCTGGCTCTACCAAAAATAGAAAAGCTAGCTGGGCATTGTGGTGTGCACCTGTCATCTCAGTTACTTGGGAGGTTGAAGTAGGAGGATCACTTGAGCCTAGGGGTTTGAGCTATGAGCTATGATGCCAGCCACTGTACACAGAGCAACAAGTGAGACTCTGGCCTCAATAAATAAATGAATAAATAAATAAAATAAGCAAAATATATAATCAAAGAGAATAATGAGTATGTAAACATAAGACATACAAAAAATTATAGGATATTGCCAAAGCCCTTAAATTATTTTTATTCTTGATATAAAAATAAATGAAGTTATATCTAAAATCAAGGAGTAAAAAAATTAGCAAAAAATTTTAAAGGTGTCAAGAAGAAATAAATCCTTTAAAGAACAAAGCAGAAATTTATGGATTTGAAAACAGACAAAATGAAGATGTGATAAATGTATCCAAAAGGTGGCTCTTTGAAGAAAACTAATAATACAGATAAACTCTTGGCACCTTGATTGAAGAGGGGAACAAACAAAACAAGTAAAATTATAAACGAGGGGATGCTCTAAAAGGCATGTGAGAGAGTGAAAAACCAAGATAGTGCCATGTACTACTTTTTGTAAAGAAATAAAAAAGTCTCAATGATTCAGATAATATATTTTTGTAAAATATGAATGACAAAAATTGATTTATGAAAAGTAATGCCTGAATAAAAAAGTAAATATGTAAAATAAAAAGTTAAAGTATTACCAAAAGGTGGTTTTAAAATAGCCTCCTTGAACAGAGATTTTTCTAATTTGTTTTTTTCTTCCAATTTTCCAGTAACAAATTTATTCCTATATTCAGCTAATGGTTCCAGATTATAGAAAAGCATGAAAAACTTTAAAATTCATTTTATGAGGATTGTAAAACCCTGAAATTCAATCTTGAAGAATATGAGGGAGGGGGAAGTGAACAGAAGACCAAGGCACAAGATGAAAAACTATAAATAAAATAATAGCAAGCAAAATTCAATAATACATTAATAGAATCATTCACCATTACCAAGTAGGATTTGGCCTAGGAATGCAAAGATTTTCGTTTTCCAGATCATTTTTTAAAAAAAGAAATAAAATAAAATCTTACAGATTCATAGAGTCACCCTTTTTGTACCCTTCATTCTCTCCTTCCTGTCCTCCTTCCTCCTCCTTTGACCTGCAAAACCCAGAGATAATGACTATTTTAGACTTGCCATTTATCCTTTGAATCTGTTTTGTATCCTTACCATTTTTATAAGTATCCATAAATGTTTAGTTATTTTTTATGTTCTTAAAATTTCATAACTGATTTTATTCTAAACATGTCCCTGTGGAACTTACTTTTCTTCTCCCAGCATTCTGTTTTTGAGATGATCTATGTTGATACAAATAAGATCTAGCTCATTCACTGGATAAATGTATGATATTTTAAATACTTATTTTTTTTTACACATGGATACATTGTTAAGGACTGAATGTTTCTGTACTCCCCAAATTTGTATGTTGAAATCATAACCCCCAAAGTGATAGTACTGGGAGGTGGGGCCTTTGGGAAGTGATTGGATAGGAAGGGTGGGGTCTCATGAATGGAATTAGTGTCCTTATAAAAGCAACTTTTGGGAGCTCCAAACCCCTTTACCCATGTGAGGGTACAACAAAAAAGTGGCCATCTGCAATCCAGAAGACAGCCCTCGCCAGGTCCCTGATTTAGGACTTCTCAGCTTCCAGAACTATATGAAATAAATTTCTGCTGTTTATAAGCTAACCAATTTATTTTGTTTTGTTATAGCACCCCAAACTAGGACAGAAATTGATGTTGTTTTGTTTTTTTGGTGGCTACTATAAACAATGCTACAACAAACTTTGTGTCCATCTTCCAACTTGTGTGTGTAAGGTGGCAGCTGTTTATTGTTCTGTCAATAGGATGGGAGAGTTTTGTCTTAGGCATCCTTGCTAACAGTTGTGTGGGATAGGATTTTATTTCCATTTTTATTTGTCTCTTCCTGATTACTAGTGAGGTGGAGATTTTTTCCAGTGATCAGGAGTGTTGCCTTTTTCTGAATTATCTATTCATATTCTTCTTGTAATTTATACTAGAATTAAAAAATCATTTTCCTATTGATTTTTAGGGTTTCTTTATATATTCTGAATGCTGATTCAGAACCATTTAATAATAAGAAATCCATTAATAAATCACATCACAGAGAGAGATAAAAATATTCCATCTGATTAAGTTAAGAAATACCAAAAGGCATTCAATGGACCTGATATTCCATCCTAAGAAAAAGCTATTTGAAAATTTGGAATAGAAGCATGAGAAAAGCATTTCTTTTAAACCAAAGTACACAGCAGACTTGCTTATGAAACATCAGATACAATCCCATTAAAGACAAGGATCTTGCTGTTAAGGGCTAAATTGTGTTCCTTCAAAATTCTTATTCTAAATGTCAAGTGTCTTTTAATATGACTAGAGATAGTATCCTTAAAGAAGTGATTAAGTTAAAATCATCAGGGTGGGGCCCTAATCCTAGATGACTGATGTCCTTCTAAGAAGAGGAAATCAGGACACAGACACGAACAGAGGGAAGACCACATGAAGACACAGGGAGAAGATGACCATCGATAAACCAAGGAGAGAAGCATCAAAAGAAACCAACCCTGATGACACCTTCATCTTAAACTTTCAGCCTCTTAAACCTTCCAGAACTGTTGCATAAGTCTTTGTTAGACAGTCCTAGCAAACTAGTATACTCACCTTTACCATTATGAGTGTGTTGTGACATTTTTGACCATTGACCGTATGGCATAACGAGAAATAAGAGATACAACTACGAGGAAAAAAGGAACTGATTTATCATTTATAAGTGATACAATTATATGATAAGAACCAAAGTATCTCCATAGGACAGTTCAGGAAAGTGGTCAGGTATGAGATAAACATCTGAAAATCAATAACAAATCAGAAAACTATGATTAAAGGTTTTATTTGCAATAGCAATGAAAAAATTAAAATAAAATAAGCAGACTTTTTGCAACATGAAATGTACATAAAGAAAACTATAAAAATTTACTGAGCAATACAGATGGTTTAAATAAATAAAGAGATGTTTCAACTGCCTCCATCAGAACCTAAAGAGTTCAGAGATTTAAATTCTCCCAAAACTAGCTGACAGACTTAACATATGGGATTTACATTATTTTAGTAGCTTAATAAAATAATTCTGTGGTTCAATTAAACAATTTGAGAAAGATGGAAATACTAGATATAGCAACTTTCTACAAAGCTCTAGCAATTAAAATAGGGTGACATGGCTTCAAAATTCAGAACCAGGTAAATGGAACAGATATTTCACCAGAAGCTACTTTACCAATGAGTAAAGGTGGTACATGGAAGGTAAATGATGCAAAGATAATAGTTGAAAATCAAAAAGCATGTGGAGGCTGGAGCAAAAGAGCAACATAGAGCAAGCAAGGCCAGAATAGGTTGTGAGCACGGTTGCTGGCCAGTGTTTGCCTTGGACTTTTGTCTTTTGCATCTGTTCCTGTTAGCTTTGGGGCAGGGACACAGGATGCTTAGCACCGCCCTCACCGTTCCACCTTATTGAGGTCCCGTCTGGCTGTGCAGTTTCTTTAAGCTTCCCCCCACTCCCCACCATTGAAAAGCTTCATGTCATAGAAATCATGCTCTGGTGAGTATTTCGTAGAACTCGTAGGGGGCAGTACTCTGGCTGGCCAGACCCTTCTCACAAAGTCATGTGTGGGGTGAGTCCTCCTCCCCAGCTGAGTCCTTTGGTTCACTGGCTGGTATCAGGGCGATCCAGCTTCTTGTGATCCAGGTTTTGCTCCCCTCTTCCTCTGAGCAACAGAGAAGGCGGAGAAGGAAAGGCTGGCGAGGGCATTTGCAGGCTAAGTATGGGAGTGGGTGGCCTCTGGGAAGTGGAAGGATGTCTCACTCAGCAATCTGGAACAGGGCTCTAACTTGTGAGTGGGGTGGATGGTATGGAAATGGCCTGAAGGAGTAGGAGGATGAGTTATGAGGAAACTCTCCCAGTGCAATGTATGTTCTAGAACAGGAATTGGCAAACTTTTTCTGTAAAAGGCCAGACAGTAAATATTTTAGGCTCTGTGGACCATATGGTCTCTGTTGGCAAGTACTCATCCCCTCAGCCTTGCCCTTGGAGTGTGAAATCAGCCGTAGGCAGTAGGTAAACAACTGGGCATGTTTTATGTTCCAGTGAAACTTTATTTACAAAAACAAAGGCAGGTGGGATCTTGCCCACAGGCCGTAGTTTGCAGATCCTGGGTTTGGAACTTGGTTTTGTAGATAGACCCATCTCCAATGCTTCCTTGTGCAACAACGGCAAATATTTCTGGAGATTCCATTTCCTCCTGTCTAAAGTGGAGGTGATGAGACGTCTGACTCACAGTGTTGTACATAGTAAGTGCTCGAGAAATGTTAGCTGTTTATGCCAAGGTCAGGACTTAAAAAATAGAAATGTTAGCTGTTGTTACTTGGTTGTCATCGTTTGTGATTATTATTTCTTGTCAGGAACAGAAGGCACCCAGGAAAGTCACCCTAGGACAAACACGATCCCCCTCCTGGCTTAAAAATAAAATCAGAACACTGATTCTACTTAACACTTCTGTCAGTAGGCATGAGTCTCTACCATTTCCAAAACTCTGTAACATCTGTTGGCAGGTCTTTGGATAAACTTCACTTTAAATCTGAATTCCTGAAGGATTCAAGCTCATTTTTGTAACTTCAAATTAGAGCTTGAACCAGAGATTTTTATGGAACTCAGACAGGTCAAGACTTTAATCGTCGTTTAAGGGAGTAAGTCATTGTCCCTGTAAATCACTTCTGACTTCTCAAGTGTTCACAGCACAGCAAGACCATTCTTCCACACTGTGGCTAAATTTCTTTCTCACCGGGCAGTCATTTGTTGCTGCACATTTAGGAAGGGACATACATTTCCCTTTGCCCCTCTGTGCTCTGCCTGGACATCCCCAAGTCCTTGCTCCAGGACTCCCTGTGTAGTGACACTGTCACTGTCAAGAGTCACCATGTGGTCTCTGAAAAGCTGGCTTTTATTTAATCTAAGGACATCATTGGCATTGAGATGTCCAAATTATTTTATTTGATTTTTTTTGAGACAATAAATCAGTGTCTGATGTGTATCTTGCAGCCATCTCCTTACCTGTGTCCCCACTGCCTTGATAGAGTCTGTGGAATCTTGCTGCTGGATGGCTCTAACAGCTTCCCGACTGGTCCCTACATTTTTGCTTTCATTGGATCTCAACCCACCCACCACCCCCACCAATCCATTCCTTCTCACAGCAGCCAGAGCAACCTTGGGAAAAAACATGCAAATCAGATTACATTAAAATGTTTTAATAGCATCTCATCCATCTTAGAAGAAAATCTGTATTTCTCAGGGAGGGTAGTCTAGGAAGCCACTCCCACCGCATTGCAGGGCCAGCAGGTACCAACCACATCAGCCACCTTCCTATTTCTCAAATCTACTAGGAACCCTCCTGCCTCAGGACTTTTACACACCGACTAATAGGAACCCTCCTGTTTCAGGACTTTTACACACCGACCCTCCTGGAGCAACATTTGTGTTAATCACTAGAGACTCAGTGGCTTAAAGTTACACAAATTTCTTGTCTTCCAATTCTAAAGGTCAGAAGCCTTAAATAGGTCCTGCTGGGCCCTAGGGGAGAATCCTTGCCTTTTCCAGAAGCAGAGGCAGCTGGCATGCCTTGGCTCATGGCTGCACCCCTCCCACCTCTGCCTTCTTCCTTACCTCTTTGACCCTCCTGCATCCCTCTTTCCCTTATCCCTTGAGATTGCAATGGGACAATCCAAATAAGTAGCATACTCGTCTCACCTCATGATCCTTAACTTAATTGCACCGTCATAGCCCTTCGGCCATCTGAGATTCTGGGGGTCAGTATGCAGGCATCTCTGGGGGGCTGACATGCTGTTCACCACACTGCTCTCCAGGAGGTAGATGTTTCCTCTTTATTTCTGGGTCTTGATTTAAATGTACTTCTGTAGAGAGGTCTCTGCAGCAACCCTGTCTACATAGGGCTCCCCTGGTTTTCGCTTCCACAATACTCTGTTACTTTTCTTTACAGCAATTTCCTCAATAAATATGCCCCTATTGCATAAGTCTTTTTAAGCTGGGCAATCTGTCCCCTAAAGTTGAGGACATCCTTGCTGCACAGACCTCAACAGCCTGCAGCTCGGCCACCTAAGATCCTTTAGCAAGAGTGGCCTCCTTTTCCTCCACCTGGTCCTACCCTACCCTGGCCCCAGATAACATCTTAAGAAGAAGCAGAAGCATCTTCGAGATGATCTTGCCTTATCCCCAAGCCAGTTTTACCACCTGGATGTCAGGGGCACAGACTTCTGTCCCCTTCCCGGTAGACATAATCTTTCTGGCCATTTAGAATTACTGGCAGAACCTTGTCTTGCCTGAAGTGGCAAATGGTCTTTCTGGTTGTAGTGTGTGGATGTACTGAAATTTATGATATTAATCACAGCTCAGTGAGAATCTTTTTTTTTTTTTTCCTAACACAGAATCTTACTCTGTAGCCCTGGGTAGAGGTCTGTGGAGTCATAGCTTCTGGAAGGAGACTCTAAGTTTTAGATTGGGCTCCCCAGCAGCAGACCCTGAGGTGAGGATTTGTGAACAAGCGGTTTACTATAATGGGATCTCAGAAACACTGGTAGGGGAGTTGGGGAGTGGGGTGAGGGGACGGAAAAAGCCAGGAAGAGTGTGGGATCAAGAAAGGTCCCTGGAGGGTCACTGTGGCTCAGTGGCACGGGGGAGGCCTCATTGTACCCCCATCAAAACAAGAGAGCTGGCCTAATGATAAGCCTGCATGCACCACGTACTGTTTAAGGACTGCCCTCCAAGGGGAAGGCAAATTCCCAGGACTTCCGTGTCTTGGCACACACAGAGAAAGTGAGAGCTGTCAGCTGCCAGGACACGCTGCCAGCTGAAGGAAAGCACTCCAGGAGCTGTGACAGAGCGTGGCAGAAGGACCTGAGTGCATGTGGGCAGAGCCCAGGATCCCTGCTATGTTCTTTTGCTACAAGCGAATCCATTAGTTCATTTAACATGAATTTCTCCATTTTTGATTCTGTCTCAGGCTCTGGGGACAGGAGTGATGAAGGCAAGGTTTCAGCCCTCACAAAGTTTACAGTCGAGTAGGGGAGACAGACATGAAAGTTTAGAAAGGCTACAAAAGGAAGAATTAGGATTGTGTTTCGCACTGTGGATGAGAGGGAGTAGACCTGGTCTGGCAGGTGGGTGGGAGTGAGGCTTTTCCAAACAAGTGATGCTGAGCCAAGAGCTGAAGGATGAGTAAGACTGAACGAGACAGCAAAGGGAAGAAAAACCATTCAGGCCCAGGAAGCGTGCGCAAGAGTTCTGAGGCAGGAATCAGTGGGACAAACTGAAATAAGGTTGGTGCTGCTGGGGTTCTCAGAGCAAGAGGAGAGTGGCAGGAGACAAGCCTGTGGCTTGCTGAGGGAAGCTTCTTACCTGCTTGCCTCCTGATTTCTTTTAGATTCTGTTAAATGTCTTTCAGACCTAGATCTGTGGGCCATTCTACAGTATGCTCCCTGGAAGAGAGGGAAAATGGGGACAAAGCAAAGATGTTAGGTGGGAGAGTCTATTTTCAACTGTTCATCTTTTCCCCACTGAAGCTTATAGCTGAAATTAATACATAAATTTACAGCCACAAGTCAGTTGTGATAAATAATCCCAGAAGTGTTCCGATTATTTACATTTTTATGGAATCTTGCCTGAGCAAACCCAGAGAGCGCACCAGGCACTTGAAGAATTATGTCTTGTTCAAAACCAATTTAATAGCAATGGAAAATAAAGCCATCTGTGGGAACTTGTAGAGCACAGTAGTAATTCTCTGCCAGATGAGCAATATACAAAAAGCACCAAATCAACCCGAGCACACCAGGCACTTGCACAGTTCAAGGAAAAGTAACAACTGCAACTTCAATGAAGCGTCTGAAGACATTAGGCCTCAGAGCGTCTTTTGGTTACATGCCAGACAGATGAGGATTCGGGTCATGCAGCAATGTGAGAGGAATCTCTTGCGGTCTTTCTCTATACCAAGGGGCTGACTGATAAGCAATGGTGTAAAAAGGAAGATCGTTTAGGGGAGGGGTCAAATGCACCTGTTTAGAGTCAGAGTTGGGAGTTCACATCCAAGTTCTCCCACTTACCAGCTGTGTCAAGTTGGGCAGGTCATTGTTTTTTAGTCCCTCCCTCCCTCCCTCCCTCCCTCCCTGTCTGTAATTTTGATGCCATATATTGATCTAACAGAGACCCACTGATGTTTTTTTAAACACAGCTGTAGAACACTGAGGTGGAAACCTTG
>CAUYON010126414.1:0-11761 GCA_963573935.1 Arctocebus calabarensis | reverse complement strand
ACATGGATGGAGCTGGAACATATTCTTCTTAGCAAAGTATCTCAAGAATGGAAGAAAAAGTATCCAATGTACTCAGCCCTAATATGAAGCTAATTTATAGCTTTCATATGAAGGCTAAAACCAAATTATAGCACAAGAATACAGAGAAAAGGGAAAGGGAGGGGAGGGGAGGGGGGAGGATGGGTGGAGGGAGGGCAATTGGTGGGATCACACTTACAGTGCATCTTAGCAGTGTACTGGTGAAACTTGTTAAATGTAGAGTATCAATGTCTTTATATAGTGATCAAGAAAATGCCATGAAGGCTATCTCTAACAGTATGATCAAAATATTTCTGGTTGCATATGAAACACATTGTGCCCTATGATTGCACCAATGTACACAATTATGATTTAATACAATTATTAAAAAAAATATGAAGAGTCCATCTTATCTTTACTTACTTTAGTTGGTTTAAAGCCTGTGGTATCTGCAAAGAAGATTGCAACACCTGCTTTTTTCTGCTTTCCATTTGCCTGGAATGTAGATGACTATCCCTTCACCTTGAGTCTATATCTTTTAAGGTAAGATGAGATTCTTGAATGCAGCAGATATCTGGCCTAAGTTTTTTATCAAGTCAGCCAACCTGTGCTTGTTTAGAGGACAATTTAAACCATGCCCATTAATTGAGAATAATGATAAGCCTTTTGAAGGTCCAGTGGGCATTTTTGATCCGTTCACCACGTGGAAGTTGGAATTTGATCGAAAGTTACTGGGTGAGTTTACTTTTGTGGTGGAGGATTACACTGGTCATTATGGAGGATAGGTCTGAGAATATCCTGGAGAGGTGGTTTAGTTATGGCAAATTTCTTCAACATGTGGATTTCGTCAAAGTATTTAATTTCTCCATCACAAATGAAACTCAGTTTGACTGCATATAGGACCCTGTGTTGAAAGTTATTTTGTTTTAAGAGATGAAAATTTGATGACCTTTTCAACCTTCTAGGTTGAAAGGTTTGAGCAGAGAGATCTGCAGTCATTCTAATATTCTTCCCATTCTAAGTTATGGTTTTCTTTCATCTGGTTGCTTTCAGAATCTTCTCCTTCATATTAACTTTAGTGAAGTTAACTCTGATGTGCCTGGGGGATGTCTTATTTGGGTTGAGTCATGCTGGGGTTCCAAAACTGTCTGGTATCTGAATTTCAGAGTCTCTTGGCATGTATGGAAAGTTCTCTTTCATAATCTCAAGAAGGGACTCTGTGTCTTATGAAGCTACTTTGTCAATTTCAGGGATCCCTAAAAGACAAATATTGGTTTTCTTTACGTTATCCCAGAGCTCTCTGAGAGAATGATCCATTTTTTTCCTTCCATTTCTCTTCCTCTGAGCATTTGGGAGCGTTCGAAAGCTCTGTCTTTGATGTCAGAAATCCTTTCTTCTACTTGCTCCATTCTGTTACTGAGGGATTCTACTGTATTTCTCAGATATTTGAGGGCTGCAACTTTTTGTCTAGTGCCTCAAAAATCTTTGGTCATTTTGTCTTTGAATTGGTTGAATTCTTAAGACATCTTTTGGATTACTGCTTGAAATTCTAGTTACATCTTTTCCTCCATTCTGTTGATCTTATTTGCTATCCAGATTCTAAATTCAATTTCTGACATCTTGGCCATTTGTTTATGCATGGGATCTTATGCTATGTCTGCCTTATCGTTCCTTGGGGGAGTTGATCTACTCTGATTATTCATATTGCCAGAGTTTTTCCATTGATTCTGCCTCATGACTGTTTTTCACCATTGTCTCTGGCCGTCCTCAGGGTTGAGGAGGTGTCCCTTCAAGATTGGACCCCGTAGAGATCACTTTATTGTTGCTGGATATTTGTAGGAATTGACCCTGTGTAGCTCCTCTGGGGCTGCCCCAGCCAGGGTGTTTTGGTTGTGAGAGCAGCTCCGGAGTGGAGCGTGGCACACACGGATCCAGCCAGAAGGCTGGGGGAGATGCAAATGCTTCTGGGAGTGGTGACTGTGGTAAAGAGAGCCTGTGGCTCCAGCAGTCTCTTGCTGGGTGGAGAGCTCCGTATAGAGGTAGGGAGGGCCCTGGAGGGGGTGTGAGGTCATGTGGCTTCCCATGACCCTGGCCAGATAGGTGGGTCCGGTGTGGAGGTAGGGAGGGCACTGGGGGGAGGACATGGGTTGACTGACTCCCAGAGCCCCTGGCCAGGGCAGCGCTGGTTGGGGAGGGCTTGGGTATCAGGGGGCACAGCCTGTGTGGGGGTCACATGCAGAGTCAGTGGAGTCCCTGGCTGGGGTGGTCCTGTTTGCCCAGGCAGCACAGCCTGCTGGGAGGTCACGCAGGGATGGCGGAGTCCCTGGCAGCAGATAGGCCCGCCTGCCCAGGCAGCGTGGCCCACTGGGGGGTCGCATGCGGTTGGCAGAGTCCCTGGCGGGAGCGGTCCCTTCTGCCCAGATGGTCTGAGCTGTTGGGGGATCACACGTGCTCAGCAGAGTCTCTGGCTGTGCAGGCGGTTGGGTAGGGGAGCTGGTGCAGTCCTTGGAGTCTCTCGTGGGGCGAGGTGCTTGGTCTGGTTGACAAGGAGGGGGGTGATGCTCAAGAACCTCCTCTCACAGTCTCAGCAGGGGATAGACTTCTGGTTTATCAGGTAAGGGGGGAAGGGAGCACTGGAAGTTCAGAATGGCAGGGAAAACTTTAGTTCAATTTTTCTGCCTAGCAAGAGAGTGTTCAGAGCCATAGCAGGGTCCCTCAGGGGAAGCAGTCCCTACATCCCACAGCACTCTCCCATGGGGTGAGACAAGAGGTCCACAGTTCACCACTCATCTGTAGAAAACCTGCATGAGCAAATGAAGAGAAAAAGAGAGGAAACAAAAAAAGACCACAGCTTTCTTGGGGAAGGGGATCGATAGTTTTCCTTTCAGATGAATTTTGTACCTGAGGCTTTCTTTCTTGGAGTCACAGCTTGCCTCAGCAGAGGTGACCTGCAGTTATCACTTCTCTCTCAGCTGGGATCTAGTCTTCTGCTTAATTGGGCATTTTCTGGACATTATCCTTCCCTTTGGATAGGAGCCTCTTTCAGAAGCTGCTTCCAGACTTCCATCTTGCCCTCCCCCTCCTTTTCCATTTCTTTAAGATGATTCATTAGGTTGTTCATGTGCTCTCTATCTGTTTCTCAGATATAGGCATCTAATGCAATAAATTTCCCTTTTAGGACTGCTTTTGCAATATCCCACAGGTTTTGGTAGCTTGTGTCTTCATTGTTGTTATGTTCAAGGAAGTTAATGATTTCCCCTTTTATCTATTCCTTGACCCAACTGTCATTCAGCATAAGGTCATTTAGTTTCCATGCCCTTGTATGGGGTTGAACATTTTTGTTAGAGTTGAGTTCCACCTTTATTGCCTTATGATCTGAGAAGATACAAGGTATAATTTTAATTCTTTTGATTTTGCTGAGATTTGATTTGTTAACTAGGATATGATCTATTTTGGAATATCTCCATGCTTAGGGGTTTAAGTATTCTTTTAGCATAGGGTCAAAAGGAAAAGAAGAGTGAAGAGCAGGAAGGGAGAAAAGATAGAGAAATGAAAAACAAAAATGGATGAGGTAAAGGGAAAGATTGACAGAAAGAAGAGAAGAAAAAAAAGTGAGAGGCAGGAGTAACAGTGGTGTTTTAACACAGGACTTTGACCCAAACCCTCAATTCTCAGCATGGAGGGCTAGTTGGGTGGGTCTCTTGAGGTCAGGAGCTCCTTACCAGCATGAGCAAAAAGAAGACCCCACCTCCACCAAAGACAGAAGGAAAAAAACCCAGCATTATGTTGCTGTGGGGACCTACCAAGAGCAACCTTCCAAAGGCCTATGCTAGAAGGACCCCCTATACCAGGGGATCAAGGTCTCCTTGAGCCAGGCCAATGCTGTGGCACCCCAACCTAGGCCTCAGACTGAGGCTCTGTCCCATAAATGGAATGCAAATTGACAAAGAATAAAACATAACAGAAAAAAGAAAAAAAATTAATGAAAGTATATAAATGAAATAAAAAATAAAATTATATAAGATGTAAAAAAGGATGGGAGTATATCTTAGTCATTATTTGAGAAATTTATGTGGGAAAGATAAGTAGAAAAATCTTTTCAAAAATAGAGAGTAAAGGGGAGAAATAGAAAGGAAAGAAAAAATAAAAGGGGTAGGAAGAAAGTAAAAATGGAAAAATAAAAGAAAATGAAACAAAACAAACAAGCAATCAAAAGACCTTAAGGGAAAAATTGGAAAAAATAATAACAGGAGGAGGAAAACTATGGTAAAACTGGAGCCCTTACTAATGAAGAAAGAAATGATGAAAAATTATGAATACAAAGTAAAAAAGAAAAATCTAGGGGGAGAAAGTTGAAAAAAAATTTTAGAAAGGATATATATATATATTATAATATATTGCCTCAACAACAGATGACGTTCTAGGGTAGTAAATTCTAATCATGATGCTGATAGGCTGTATAAGATGGTGGATGGAAATCTTGCTCAGGAGACTTGGTCCTGTCTTCCTGATATCTTTGCCCTCAGTCCCTGAAGGGTTTAGAACCTGAAGTTCTCATCAGCCTACTTAATAGTCATGCCTAAACTTTTCCAAATTGGGTTCCTTGGCCACACTGGCTTTCCCAGGAAAGTGTTTTTTTTTGTTCAAGTTTCCCCATGGGTGGCTTCCCAGCTCAGCAAGCATGCCAGAACTGGTCTCATGCTAGGACCCTATGGGCTGATTCTCCAAAGCAGCTCTCCCACAATGGCTGCACCTGGTCTGCAGACAAAAATGAGAATGCCATTCTGCCTGGTGGCTCAATCCTGGCCTCAGGGCACTGTTCAAGATCACTTGCTCACTTAAACTTTCCCAAGATGACTCCAGCACAGGTTCCGCCCCCCCCAAAAAGCAGAAGCAAAAACAAAAACAAAAACAAATCCTTCTGTCTGAAAACCACCACCGAACAGGCCAGCCTCTGCTGGCATGCAAGCACTTGCCTTCTGTGCTGGTTCTCCACTACTTTTGATCTCTTTGATGCCCCCTGGAGTCTTCTGCTACCTCCCTGTGCACCAAAAGTAATGTTTCTGGGCAGGGCTCTCCAGTCACAGTTGGCTGGAATCCTTTCTCCTTATGTCCCAAAAGTGATGTTTCTGGGCAGGGTTCCCCAGCCAGCAATGGCTGGCATCCTTTCTCCGTGATCTTACTTTGAATGTCTACAAAAGATATGTTTCTAGTCTGTCATCTTGCTCTGCATTTGTTTATATATACTTTGCCTAATTTCTAAATTAAATTTTAGCATATGTATGTATATATAAGAAAAAAATTGTATAGATAGGGTTAGATGTACCCACTTTTGCTAATCCTCTTCTAGGGAAGGTGTTAGTAATTATACTTAGTTCTAGCAATTTTCTCTGCCCTATGTATGATGTTAACAAGGCTCAAATTTACCTGTGACTTTACTTCCCATAGAACCACTGGAATGATCACTCCCTTAAGAGCTTATCCCTACTTTATATTCAGAGACGCTTAAGAAGAAACACTGTAGAGGTGTGGAAAGTTGCCAGGAAGTACTATCTAATAGGAAAAAATATATATCAATAAAACTATCAACTCATTTAAACTCCAAGAATGTGCCAACTGTTTTTCCTCTTCCTAGTAGGAGGAAAAAAATCCATTTCATGTAGAGTAAAACAGTGTGACTCCCTTGGCATTCCTTATAACAGAAAATCCAGTAGTAGGTGAGCCATATTCTAATAACATAGACTGTTTTATAACTCATCCCTCAAAGGAACAGGATCAGTAAGGAATATATTTATTCACCTGTAGTATTCACCATCTGCTTTTATTTCCAACTGGAAAGTATAAAAGACTTTGAGATTGCAATTTTATAAACTATAATCTCTTGAGACTGTCCCCTCCAATGCTACAGTCTATGAGGACCCTCTTCTTACAGTACTGTATGGTACTGCATTATGCCATTTTTCTCAGCTCTCCCCATTATATGGCAAATGTCTATGGAAATCATGCTTTTTCAGCAAGTAAACCATATGTCATCAGTTCCTATACTGATAAAAGCTCCCCTCCCAAAAAAAGGTGGGGGAAGCAAAGGCAGGGCTGGTGGCAGTGGCTCAGAACTGTATTTCTATCACTCTGGAAAGCCAAGACTAGAGGATCACTTGAGCTCAGAAGTTTGAGACCAGCCTAAGTAAGGGAAAGACCCTGTTTCTACTAAAATCAGGAAAATTAGTTGGGCATGGTACTGCATACTAATAGTCCCAGCTACTTAGGAGGCTGAGGCAGGAGAATCACTTGAGCCTAAGAGTTTGAGGTTGCAGCGAGCTATAACCAGGGTGATAAATCAACACTATGTCTCAAAGAAAAACATCATGTAATAGTCCCTCAAAGGAGAAGACCAGACTCTATTTATCCATTCCCTGTTTTTCTTTGAAAGCCTCAGCTTGCGCCTAGGAATTCAAGGCTGCAGGCATTATGATCACGCCTGTGACTAGCCACTCTACACCAGCCTGTGAGATAGAGCAAAATCTTATACCTTAAACAACTAAGATTATGATAACAAATAAAGCAACTGTGCATTATTCAGGTAATTGGGGGAATAATTATAAAAACATATAGCCATTGAATATAGTATAATACTATACTACAGATCACAGAGTTCCTTTTGCTTCTAATCTTTTTGTTAATTTCTTATAAAATTATAATAAGAATATGGTTTATCATTTAAAGGCAGTTCATCATAGAACAAGTCAAAAGTTCTTTGAAATGATAATGATAAGCTCCTCCTCTAGCTAGTAGCCTTAGTCATTAAACATTAATAGGACTTTTAACTTATTTGGGGAGGAATGAGTTACTTTACATAGAGATGGTAAAAGTGTAGCAATCCAATTAACCACATATCTAGTTAAATCACAGATTATCAACTTCTAAATAAATATAAAACTAAAAAGTGTTTCACATGATAACTATGTCAGATAAAACAATCTTCATTTGACAATCCTGAAAATGCTTAAAATCCTGACAGATCGTCATCAGCAACCCTGTCATTGTTATACAGATATAAAGAAGTTTAGTATTAGAAACTAACAGAATACCAGATATACTCTAGGATAGGTAGTCAATTCTCTTAAAAGGAAATAGTATGCATTTTTATACATTTGCTACAAATGGGTTCTAGTAATATTTTCTTTAGGGATAAAACTCAAAAGGAATCAGTAAAATCAGAGATGTCAGAAGAAGGCAAATGGAAAGAGAATTGCCCCAGCAAAGAGAGTCAGATACTGACTTTCTGACCAATGTCACCCAAGTTTCCCAAATACTAAGAACTAATACACTTAGCATACCACCTCACATTTTTTCTCTGTGATATTATATTAGTTTTCTACAATAAGATATTTAAAAGATGTTATTTTGATAGATAATTTCTGATCAAAACTCAAAACTTTATCAAAACATGGCTGGGCTATGTTTGATTCCATCCCAGAGGGAGGGCATGTGTGTGTGACACCAGCTTCCAGGGCTGCCAGGGTTCTGTTTGGGAATGTACTGAGAAGAGCTCATCAATACTTCAGTACAAATCAAAAAAAGTAGATAAGAAAGATGACAGTTTTCCTCATGTGTGACCCTAAGGTTTTGCAATTCTGCAAAAATGTCGCCCTGTTACTCACCAGTCCAGAACATTTCCCCTCACCCTGTTTAGGTAGCTACTGCAGTTAGAAAAAAAAAAGAAAGAAAACTGAGTAGGATCTTGACAGATGCATTAATATCTTCCATATTTAGATTCTAGAAGTAAGGCTCACATAAACCCTAGACAACACAACTTAAAAATTTTTGTTTTGAAAAGGCTACCACCAGAGAACTTTAAAACATTCAACTCAACTTTCTTTTTAGTAATCTTACTTGTCAAATTGATACTGTCTTTGAAATTCTCACTTTTTTTTTTTTTTGGAGAGACAGAGTCTCACTTTATCGCCCTCAGTAGAGTGCTGTCACATCACACAGTTCACAACAACCTCCAACACCTGGGCTTAGGCGATTCTCTTGCCTCAGCCTCCTGAGTAGCTGGGACCACAGGTGCCTGCCACAATGCCCAGCTATTTTTTTGTTGCAGTTCGCCTGGGGTTGGGTTTGAACCCGCCACCCTTGGTATATGGGGCCGGTGCCGGTGTGGTATATGAGCCACAGGTGCCACCCTCACTTTTTTTTTTTTTGCAAAAATCATTTCCTCTGATTCCTCTCCAAGTTTTCTCCAACCCTTACTCAGTCTCCTTTACTACTTTCTTTTCCTCTGGGAAATGTATATTTTCCCAAGTTTTTGTCACTGCCCTTCTTTTTCTACATCTTCCTCATTGTGAACAAGCCTATCCAGATTTATAACTTTGACTATTATAGCACTATTTCAAGGCTGCATTGTTAAGTTCAGTGTTCTATCTCCACCTAGGAATGCCTATTCGCCAATTGCCTACTGAAAAGGTCTACGTGAATATTCCATTAAACTCAACATATATAGAAAAAAAGGATGTCTTACCTTTTTACCTGCTGCTCTTCTCTACTCACCTGACAATTTTCTACTCCTTCCCCATGTCCACTTTAAGTGTTGGTGCATGACCTTGAACCTATGGGTGAACTGAAATTCTCTCTGCCCCCTAACTTTTGTATTCAATAATCACTAAATCATATTAATTGTACCTATTTTCTGCCTCTACTTTATATTTATATTACCATTAGAAATACAAAATAAATGTTTGCTTATATTTATTTTATGTTTCTATTTCCTAGTTTACATTTATGTTTAAATTTCTTCAACATGATCTCTGAAGGTTTTCTTTGGGTGGTATACCCACTGACCATTATCATTATTTCTTAAATTAAAAAAAATTAAGCAAAAACAAGTGAAAATGTATAATGCCAAAAAAAGACCAAATTTTTAAAATGAATAAATAGAGGCTCCTAACTATTTCACCATGAAGGAAGGACACAAAAGCTCACCTTCCAAGATGTGGACACCATCAACACTTCCTAACAGACTGATGCTAGTCTCAGGATTGGTAACAAGGAAATTATGGTTGTGACTTTTGCAAAACTTGGTCTCTAAGTCCCTTTACATGGTTCCTTTCCAACTATCCCCTATATGAGGAGTCAGCAAATGATAGGCCACAGGCCAAACCCAACCTGTCATATGGTTTGGTGAACAGCTTTACTGGTGCACAATAATGCCTCTTAATATGCATCTGATCTATGGCTGCTTTCACACTACAATTGCAGGCTTGAGTAGATATGACAGAGATCACATGGCCTGAAATGTCTACAATCTGGTCCTTCACAGAAAAAGCTTGCCAATCTCCCTAACTAGAATGCCCTAAACCTCAAACCCAATCTTCTTGTTCCTTTGTCTAAAATTCTCCAATGACTCCCTGCAGTAAACAATACTGGCTTCCACCCAAGGAGCCATTCTTTCTTTCTGTAGAAACAAATTGTTTGGATAGTTATCATCTCAAGACCCTTCCCCAGCTCCAAAAAAGAAGTGATAATTCAAAGGTAATCAGGTAATCAGGTATCTGTTTTCCCATGGCTAGTTTAGAAATGAGTATGTGTTATAACTCGCCAATAAAATGTTGCATGAATTCTACTTCAAGCTTCTGAATTTTCTCTCTTTAAAAGAAACATATAAAGGAAACCAGCCCTTCCAGCCTTTAGATGTGGTCTTGTGAAAACATGGCATTTGGACCTGTTGCAAATGAGCCAACCATGAAAAGACATGAACAAAAGCCTGCCCCCCTGGGGAAAGAGAAACAAGTAGGATCCAACACTATCAATGAACCACCCAAACAACTCTGGTTCCTATTCTTTCAGCCATTGTTCTTTATGTCATCCTTCCTTTATAGCCAAAAGCATTCTACCTGAGAAATTTCCTGTGGCTCATGGGACAAGAGCTACTCATTTCCGTACTATTAACAAATCTTCTGTATGCTTGTCTACCTAGGTATTCACCTCATTCCCAATTACTCTCATATCACACTTTTTGAGTTAGTAAAATCAAACTGCTCACAAACCCTACACAGTTTACTCACATCTCTTAGCTTTTCTAGTTGCTATTTTTCTGCCAAACAAGAGATCTTTTTAGATGTTCCTTCTTCCTTTTTACCTGGCAAATTTCTACTCACTGTGCGTGCTTACCTGAAATCCTACCCACTTTTGTAAAGCTTTAATTCCTCACCATGAACTTAGCATGCTTAGCACATACTCAACATATGAAATTCTAACAAATGATAACTATAAACTCCCATACGGGATCTGGCGTACAGTTACATTGAATAAAGTAGTAAATAATAGAAATAACAATTGTAATAACAAGCTTCTGACTGTATTTTTAAAATGTGTGTATTCTGTAATGTTAAAAAATGCTTAGTACCTAAAAAACACTTGATAGTTGTTAAGTGGACAAATGAATAAATAAATAAGAATGTCCTCTTTGAAAATTCTGTTGAAAAACACAGAAATTACAGAGGGATAGTTCTATTAGAAACACCTTAAAAACCAAAACTATATCTCTTGCCATTTGCAAAACCGAACTTACAGAAGTTCTTTCATAAATATATACTCAATCAAAGGTGTCCTCAAGCAACTCAGACTGTACAACACATTAAGATGTCACATCTAGTTAACACAGCAATTGTGTGGCAAAACATTTTTTGTACTTTGGTTTCACTAAGCTGTTTCAAACATTTAACAAGTTTACATTTTTAAAGAGTTCAGAAAAATAGTGAAGCAATGGAATTGTTTTTGAACTTAATTGCTAAAACTATTTTGGAATTTCAAATAAAATTCTACGTGTATTTCTTCATAAGTTCTAATAGTCAAATGCTGCAGTTTTCAGAAAATACTAAGTCCTAATTGGGGGTATTAGCTGCACTATGTGGCTTGTAATTCAGCATACCTCAGTTATTCATAATTTGTAATAAAATTTATTTAGAAATATATTATCTCATTAAATTACATAATATAATTTTTTTTTTTTGAGGCAGGGGTCTTATTCTATCTGTCACCTAGGGAGGAATGTAGTGATATGATCATAGCACACTGTGGCCTCTAACTCCTGGGTGCAAACAATCCTCCCTCCTCAATCTTGGGAGTAGCTGAGATTATAGGCATGAGGCAAGGTACTCTGTGAATTAGATAACATCACTACTCCCTATTATTGAGCTAATCAATCACACCAAGGGCAAAAACAAATAGCTGTCAAGACATATCTTGGACTACTACTATTCCTTCTTTACCTAACCAAACTCTGAACTATCAGATCATTGTTAAAATAATGCTTAATCTTCATTCCCAACTGACATGGAAGACAAAACCTTACTTTTCTTTTTCTCAAGTTCCATAAAGGAGATGCAAATGGGCATTTTCTCATTTCCAAGATACATTACTGTCAATGTATTTGCACACATCTCATGTTACTCAGCTTTATTCTCATTTTGTAGGTCAGAGTACATAGTAGATATTTTTTTTCTTTTTAAAAATTAAATCATAAAGAGGTAGATCATGTATACATTAATGCATTTATGGGGTACAATGTGCTGATTTCATATACATTTTTGTTTTGTTTTGGTTTTTTCTTTGTGGAGACAGAGTCTCACTCTATCACCCTCTGTACAGTGCTGTGGAGTCACAGCTCACAGCAACCTCCAGCTCTTGGGTTTAAGCGATTCTCTTGCCTAGCCAAGTAGCTAGGACTACAGGCACCTGCCAC
>CAUYON010126412.1:0-30043 GCA_963573935.1 Arctocebus calabarensis | reverse complement strand
TGTGCTGACTTTATATACATTCTGAAATATTTTCATTGAACTATTTAACATAGCCTTCATGGCCTTTTAATCACTATATGAAAACATTTATATTCTACATTTAGTAATTTTCACCTGTACCCTTCTAAGATGCACCATGGGTGTGATCCCACCAATCACCCTCCCTCCACCCATCCTCCGCACTCCCCTCCCCTCCCTTGCCTCTTTCCCCATTTCTTGTGCTATAACTGGGTTATAGCCTTCATATAAAAGCTACAAATTAGCTTCATAGTAGGGCTGAATACATTGGATACTTTTTCTTCCATTCTTGAGATACTTTGCTAAGAAGAACATGTCCAGCTCCATCAGTAGAATGACTTTCATGGACTTGAACTCTGCCATGCTGGTGTCAGGCTAGACAGAGGGAGTTTACAATTAGATGGTGTTTGCCATCGTGTCCTCTGTCGGGCTGCTGTGGATGTTTTTTTTTTCATTACATACAGAGTTGGGGTCCTGTCTGGTTTCAGAATTAAAAATAGCTCTTCTGAGAAACTGGTCAGTTTTTATATCATATACTTGGTGGATTGCGCAATTGTCTTTATTTCCTTTTTGTTTTGGCTGCTAAAAAGTTGGAGTTGAGTTAGTAGCCAGTCATAACAATGGAAAGGGCTTTTTGTTATGCACTTTCCCAGTGTCAGGATTGGCTTGCTTTCATTTACTTATTCCAAATTAACTTCTCTTTTCTTTCCATTCCTCTCCTCTCTTTTCTTTTCTTTCTCTTCCCTCCCTCCCTCCTTCTTTCCTTCTCTCTCTTTCTTTCCTCCTTCTTTCCCTCCCTCCTTTCCTTTCTTTTTACTTTTTTAACCTTTTAATTATTTATGAGTGACAGTAAGCATCAGGGATCAAAAATGAAACTAAATTTAAAACAGTGATATTTCATCGACTGCAGATGAGGCAAACATAGTCAGCAGATATATCGCTATTCAGATACATAATGAATTGGAATATCGAATATATTCAGGACTAAAATCTTCTCTGGAAGCAGACAGGAAGAAAGTATAAAATACTAAATAAAATATGATATTTTAACAAGTCTGTTGTTCCTTGAGCATGGGGAGATTGAATTACAGGAAGATGATCTTGGCTATTTTCTGGTGGGGAGGTAGTCACCAAGTGTTTGTTGCATGAGGAAATGAAAAGATGGGAAGATGGGCAGACAGAGATAAAGGGATATAGGGAGACAAGGAAAGAGAGGGATGGGGAGGAAGGAGAGATGGGCGGATGTGCAGGGGTGAGGGAAGAAAGGAGTGAGGGTATTCAACTAACAGTTGAGATTTCCTTAACAGCTAAGGCCAATGCTTGGACCTCACTTGACTTTGATAGGCAACCAAGTAGCCAGAAATAAGAGAGAAGGTTAAAGGGATATCACTGCACTCGCAGCCTTTTGCTGAAAATGTGATGGCTCTACCTTGTTCAGTTTTAATCCTGAGCTGAGAAGAGAAGTCATAACCAAATTTTAGAACCCACGACTCGTACCTCCAGCTCAGAATCAACCCTTTCTCTCTACAGTCTCTTTTCCTGAGGAAGACAAGCTAAAGCTTTGCTCTTCTATTTCTCCTTGGGGGGAAAAATCTGACCAATAGTGTTCATTATACCGTTTGGGTCAGCCAATAGTACTCATTATACCTCCCAAGTGGGGACAGGCAAAAGACCTGCCCAAAGGGTATAATGAAGACTATTTGGCTGATGGGCAAACACTTATGGCTGTGACTCAAGCATTACAAAAGCAATCCATGTCACCCAAAACATTTGTACTCCCTTAATATTTTGAAATAAAAAAAAGAGATAGGTCTACTCATATTGCAAGGGTACAAGTCAAATCTATCAAGTATAGAACACAGATGTCTTAACATTGTGATTAAGTAAATGAGGTGAAAGCTATGTTAATTAGTAGATGTAAGCACTCCAATTTGTGCAAATAGTCAATACATTGAATCCCACAAAGGCATAAATGTACTCATGATCTGTGTATATGTGACTTAATAAAAAAAATAAAATTAAGTAAATAAATTCTGGCCAAGTTTTTTTAAAAGTTATTTTTAAATCTCCATCCATTAAACAAAAATTGGGAGACTGTGCTGGTAGTGGGTATCTGAGAAAGTTCTCCAAAGTTAGGACCTGGTCCAGGTGCCTGGTACCAGGGACATCAGTAGTCACTGTCATGGACATACATGCACCCACCCATTTGTTCAATCATTTGCCCACATAGTAGGTGTGATTCCAGCTCCTGGGGAATATATCAGTGAACCAGGCAGATGAAATTTCTGCTGTCATGGAACTCACCTTTTCATTTAGGAGATGATTAACAAGCAAATATGAAAGTGATACGTCCGTTAATGCTAGTGGTGAGGAAGGGAGAAGGAACTGAGAGGGATAAAGCTAGGGTGGCATTTTAGATGGGATGCTCAGAGAAGTCCTTGTGGAGAAAGTGACACATGAGCAGGCCTAGAGGAGGGGAGAGGGAAGGAGGGATTCACTAGGAGACCTGGGCTTAAAAAGATCTACACACAGAAATAGAAGGTACAAATGTCTACCTGGAAAAACATGGCGATGGGGGTCAGAGAGGACCTTGAGGGCAGAACAAATAGCAGGTGCAAAGGCCCTGAGGCAGGGAAGTGCTTGGCATAGTCAAGGCTCGTAAGGCCAGCTCCTCTGGGTGCAGCTCAGAGAACCATAAGGGGGATGAATGAGAGGTGCTCAAACCAGAAGATGTGTTAGATCCTATTACAGATTTTACATTTTTTCTACATGAGATGGAAACTGGTAAGACCTATTAAAAATGTTTTTTTCTAGTTGAGTTGGGAATTAATGGTGGCTTGGTCTAGGAAGGGAAAATGGGGAGCAATGGAAATAGAGAGATGTGTGAAGGGTCCAGGAACATTTTGGATGTAGGGACAGGACTGGTGATTGACTGGCTGTAAGAATTGAGAAAGAGAGAGAGAAGATGGGCTCACAGGGGTCTTTGGACAGCTGTTTGGGGGCAGGTGTCATTTACTAAGAAGGGAGCTTGTCAGGGGGGAAATAGATTTGGAAGAGGAGAGAGACCTTAGCCAAGTTAGTAAGCCATTACAATGGGGTATTGGCATTATTATTCCTATATGATAATAAGTAAATGGACTGTGAAAGGTTGCTTCACTTGCTCAAGTTCATGTAGCTAGTAAGCA
This sequence comes from Arctocebus calabarensis, assembly GCA_963573935.1. Taxonomy (NCBI): domain Eukaryota; kingdom Metazoa; phylum Chordata; class Mammalia; order Primates; family Lorisidae; genus Arctocebus; species Arctocebus calabarensis. Next base: position 26,840 of record CAUYON010126412.1, on the reverse strand, counting down.
AAGGAACTTAGTGCCATACTCAAGTTCACCTGGTTGATACGTGAAACTACTGTTTCCCGTTTCAATCTCCAGACAGCCTCTTAGGAGGAAAGGAAAGAGCAGTGCACCTTATGGAGCATGACTAAAACAGTCACCCAAGAAGGCCAGTAGAGAATTGACTATGTTGTCCAACATGGCCACACCAGGACCAAACGCAAACACGCAGATTATACACAGCGCCATCCAAACCCAGCCATGCCGTCCAAGATGGGATGTCAACCCCCAGTCACAATGATCCTGGCTAGAATGTCTTGTCTAGAAACGTCATACTGGACTGCAAACTGTGAGCTGAGAGCTGTAGTCCCCAACTGTGTTTCCTGAACCAGCAGCATCAATTTCACCTGGGAACTTGGTAGAAACACAGATTCTCTGTGCTGCTCCAGACGTATTGACAGGACGCTCTGGGGACAGGGCTGCTCCATCTGCCTTATAACACACCTTTCACAAGATGCTGATGTGCTCTCAAGCTTGAGAAGCACTGAATTAGAGCATCTGGTTTCAACGGATCTAAGTTTTTGCCTCTGAGCAGCCCCTGCCCGCCTGAAGTGATTGAGGCATAATCCCATTAACAGGCAGGATTTGGACCTATGGGGAAGCTATTGCTAAGTTTGGACGGAGTCTCACTTTTTCCCTGTCCAAGTCTGTTACACAAATCCCTGTCCAAAAAGGAAATAGCCTTTTTTTGGTTGTTGTTAAAGAGACTTGTTATTTTGTGGCAAAAAGAATGCTTTGCTAATTTTAGGAAGATGGCTTTAGTTATAGACAGGAAGTCTTGAGGGAAGGGAGGCTTGGAGTTGGATTTTTAAAAATTGTGTTTCATTATTATTTTTTTTTAAAGGAGGAAAGGCAACATTATTAAGAAACCTCAGCTGACTTTAGAGTTCAAAAAAATCTCTGACTGAGGAGAAGAGCCACATGGGAGGCACTTGTAGTGAGTGTCCCTGAGCTACAGAAGACAATGGCTCTTAAGATTTTGCTTTGAACAGAGAATCTTTGCAGAGTAAATTGGCTTAGGAAGAAACAGAACAACTGGCTTCTGGATAAAATTGATCCAGAATGTTCCACATCCCTGACGCCTCAGTGCTGCCTAGGTGGGTATACATCAGACTGGTGCCCTCTGAGTACCAGGCTTGCAAGCAAGTGCTCGAACGCATCAGCGTTCCTCACCTAGTTTCCAGCACACAGGACAAATCATATTCTCTCCACTTCACAAGTGATAAAGCTGAGACCGGCGTAGGAGGAACACGGGCCTCTCAGAGGAATAAAAATGGTGAGCCGTAGGCGTTTTAGACTTTTGATGTCAGCAAATTCTTCAAGTGGGAAGCAGTTTTGCTTTCATTCCACAGCTGAGAAATCTGAGGACCAGAAAGTAGAAGTAAGTGACCCAAAGTCACGAAGTCAGGAAGCGGAGGAAACACCACTCAAAACCACAACTGCTGAGGCCAAGCCCTGCTCTGTGGGTCAGAGTGGAGGACTTCAAAGCAGCCTGTCCAGGACCTAACATGGACCTCAGATTTGTCTCCACAAAATTGAACATTTAAATATAATTGCTTAGGCTTGGCACCTGTAGCTTAAGCAGCTAAGGCGCCAGCCACATACACCAGAGCTGACAGGTTCGAATCCAGCCCGGGCCTGCCAAACAACCATGACAACACAACTACAAGCAAAAATTAGCCAGGTGTTGTGGCGGGTGCCTTTAGTCCCAGCTGCTTGAGAGGCTGAGGCAAGAGAATTGCATAAGCCCAGGAGTTGGAGGGTGCTGTGAGCTATGATGCCATGGCACTCTACCCAGGGCGACAGCTTGAGGCTCAGTTTCAAAAAGAATAATGATAATAAAATAAAATAAAATAAAAATAATTGCTTAGTTAAAATTCCGTTTATTCCAATGTATCGTGAGCCAGAGTTCTCCAGAGAAACAGACCCAAAAAGATAATACAGCTGTGTAAGGACAGTCAGCGACAGGCTGACTCTGCTATGGTGATCCCATGAGATTATTGCGGAGCTGAAAAATTCCTATTGCCTAGTGACGTAGTAGTCATCTCAACATCATAGCACAACAGATCACACCTGTGTTGGTGGCGATGCTGTGTAAATAAGCCTACTGCATTGTCGGTCCTTCAGGAGTTATCCAGAAGAAGACATTGCCCTCCTAGGAGATGACAGGCCCTCCATGTGTATTACAGTCCCTGAAGCCCTTCCAGTGGGACAAGACATGGAGGTGGGAAGACAATGGTGTTGTTAATGATCCCAAGGTTGTGCAGGCCCGGGCTGCTGTGTGTTTGTATCTTAGCTTTGAACAAAAAAGTTTGAAAAGCAAAATCTAAAACTTAAAAAAAAAAAAAAAAAAGCTTAGAGAATAATATAAAGAAAGAAAATAATTTTGTGGAGTGGTACAACGCGTTTGTGTGCTAAGTACAATTCCAAGAGCCCCAAAGTTAAATAGATTGAAAAGTTTAGTAAGTAAAAAAGATAGATAGTAAGCTAAGATTTAATTTATTATTGAAGAAAGAAAGATACTTTTTAGAAATGTAGGGTAGCCTCAGGCACAGTGTACACAGTCTGCGGTTGTGCATGCTAACACTGTCCTAGGGCTTCACATTCACCCATCACTCACTCATTGACTTACGCAGAACAGCTCTCAGCCCCCCAAGCTCCATTCATGGTAAATGCCCTACACAGATGGACCATTATTTATCTTCTATTCTGTATTTTTATATACTCTGTGTTTGCATATGGTTAGATACACAGATACTTAGCATTGTGTTACAGCTGCCTATAGCATTCAGCTCAGTCAACTGTTGTACAAGTGTGTAACCCAGGAGCATTAGCTCCACCATGAAATCTAGGTGTGCAGATGGTCTCTGCCACCTAGGAGCGTGTAAGTGTACGGAGGAGGAGATTTGCACAGTGATGAAATAGCTCGATAATGCCTTTCTCAGAATATAGCCCTGCCATTAAGCAGCGCATAGGTACAGAAATGCACAAGAGGGGATTCTCTATGGGAATTTTTCTCAAGACTACGGAGGCCGAGAAGCCCCAGGATATCTTGCCTGTGACCTGGGGAACTGACCAGTGGTGTGATCCGAGGCTGAAGGCCTGAGAACATGGGGCTTCTGGTGTAAGTCCCTGGACTCCAAAGGCCAGCAAAGCTGGAGTTCTGACGTCCAATGGCAGAAGGTGTGTCCAGTTCAAGTAGAGAGGGGGATTACCTCTTGGGCTGCTTTACTGTTCTGCCCAGTGGGCCCTCAATGGATTGGGAGATGCCCACCCACACTGGGGAAGGCCGTCTGCTGTACTGAGTCCCCGATGCAGATGCTAATCTCAATCCCCATGAAAAGTGAGAAAGAAAAGTGTTCTCTTACCCTTTGGCAAAGAGCCATAACCCTTGTGACCCATGGCTATGACCTCCATCACACCATAAGTGATGTGACTCAGAGGTGGCTACTAGGCATGGGGACAAGGTTACTGCCCACAAGGGTGGCACCTTCAGGCCTCTTTTGGCAAATCTGAATCAGATCTTGTGACCAGCAGGACAGACCCATTCAAAACAATCTTATGCCTCGTGTGAACTTGAACTGCTGTCCCATGTGAGCATCTTAATTGCTTTGGCTTCCTGTCAGGTTTGACCCATGCTGAGTCATTGGAATCTAAGTGATAACTGGTCACTTTCCACTCAGAAACATCCAATGACATCCCACTGCCGGCACGATGAAGTCCAAAATGGAATGGAAATGAGAGATTTTGAAATATACAAGCCGCAAGTGATCTACCGCTGAATTGTTAAAGATTCGCTCATTCTCTCCTTCTCAATTGATTTGTTTAAAACATCCACCTCCCTAAGAACGATGGTGATGACAAGGGTGATGATGCAAATGGGGAGGAAATCAATTAAACAAAGCAACAATGCCCTGGCAGAAATCTGAAAAGGAAAGTGGCTTGGCCAGGACGTTTTGGCTTTTTAGGTTGCCAGGAAAAAATATCTTCTTTAAAAAGTTATTTTAAAGAAATCAAATTTGAGTCCATCATCTCTGCCATCTCCCAGTCCTGGGATTGGCTCAGAAGTAGAAATGTGCCTCAAGCCAGGCCAACAAGACCTCAGAGGATCTTTTGTTGAGGTTTCAGGAGAGAAAATGTCTTGCTCATAAGGTAGAGTTCCTGAAAGAGATGCTCTCTGGTCCTGGGGTGTTACTGTGCAAGGATCAAGGCTGTTTTCTTTCCCCTAGGTGAACCTGTCCTGGGGGAGAAAAAAAATCTAGAGTTGCAAAGGAATAACCCAGGGCCACATTGGGTCTTGTGATGTGACAATTCTCCAACTCAGGGACAGGAGAAGCTGAGTGCTGGTCACGGCACAGAGCCTGGCACCATGAAGTGGCTCAGTCTAGGAAGAAGAGAATGAGCAAATACATGGGATCAAACCTGGGGGCTTCTGACCTGCAAGTTTAACCCAGTGCAGGTAATATTCTTCCCAGGCTGAAGTTCAAGGACACGGAAAGCAACTTTTGTTGAAGAGACTTTAGTAGCATATTGGGAAGAACAGTGGTAAGAAAGGATGGAGACGGGTGAGTGTGACAGGCCCTGGCTTGGTGCGGTGCCCAGCCAGAATCACATGTGTGAGGCCGACCGCGCCACGGACACAGCGTTCTCCTGCGGGTTAGTGCACACGAGCCAGTGAGGCGCTTGCCGGGTGTCTGGAGGAAGCATTAGACCTTTATTAGCCTAACTACTTTACCAGAGTCTCCACTGCATCCAAACTTGGATGTTTTGTACAGCAAACTTGTAATGGCTTTCCAAATGCTTGAGGCTTGCCTGTCCTTCCGTCAGAAGGCAAACCGTGCCAGTTGAAGCGGAGACCCAGAAAACAACCGTGTAGATTTTGAAACTTGTGTTGGATGAGATTTTTCATGCCTTTCTGCTGTACAGACATCCAGCTACACACTGTAGAGATAGGTCAGATCCAACCTGCAGAAAACCTGGCTCTTTCTGAATCAGTGGCTGCCTTATCTCAAAGGAACTTCCAGGTCCAACTGAACAAAACTGTGGGCCAGATTTATCTTTAGCACTAATTTAACTTGGCTCAGCAAGTTGCTTTGCCTCTCTGGGTCTATAGCCCTTCATCTATAAAGTAAGGAGTAGAACTAAACCAACATTGAAATTCTTTGTATTGAGAAATATGATTATATGAAATGAAAAATCCTAATAGCATTTAGAGACCAAAGAGCATGAAATCTGGGGGCAGCCTGGGTTTTGAGTCCCAACTGTACATATGACCTCAGTTAGCTCACTATCCAGCTCTGAATCTCAGTTCTAGCTTCTATAAAATAGAGATAAGGAAACCGATTAGTTTGAAATATACAAGCAGCAAGTGATCTACCGCTCAGTTGTTAAAGATTCGCTCATTCTCTCCTTGATTGATTTGTTTAAAACATCCACCTCCCTAATAACGATGTGATGACAAGGGTGATGATGCAAATGGGGAGGAAATCAATTAAACAAAGTAACAATGCTCTGGCAGAAATCTGAAAGTTTTGGAAGGGTCCAAAGAGAGGATGTAGACATTGGCAATGAGCATTCGTTCAATAAAAAATTAATTCTATAAATATTTATTGAGCATATACTGCTATGCACTATGTTGCCCCCAGAGAATGAGGGGTGAGCAATGAGACATCCTCCCTCTTGTCATAGGGTAGTGAGACAAAAATCTTAGAATGACATTTATGAATGTTTAACTATCATATGAGATAAGGTCTACCAAGGACAGTAACCGGATGCTGCAAATTAGGCAAACAAATGCTAGATCCTATCCCAATTCCTTCTTACTCAATTAAGCCACCACTCACCAAATGCCTCCCCCGTAGCCCTTCTCGTGACTAGTAGAGAGAATTCATTGCCCCAGTCTATTTCCCACTATGTTAATCTTTCAATGTCAGAGGTCTTTGGGAGATTAGCTCACTTCACTTCTAAAGCATGCATAAAATAATTCACTCCTATTCCTGGGAGTGGGACACAACTCTTGGCACTGGTATCGCCAACCTTGTGATTGCTTTTCTCTGCTGAAGGCAAATTTGGTTAATCAACACACCCTGCTACAGTCATCATCCCCAAAGCTGTCTAACTACAGAGAATGAGGGCTTTCTGCCCAGTCTGACGCCCACCTGGCGCCAGGCAGATGCGGGGGCCCCGGGAGAGCAAGCCAACTGGTGTTGAACGTATCAGAGAGCCAGCAGATTGGAGAAAACTCAGTCCGGCAGCATGGAAGTTCAGCTTTGTCAGGCAGGTTATGTTTGGCAGCTGAGAGCAACTTGGACATACTGCCCACCACTCATGCCTGCACACTTATTTTCTCATTCATAAATGGGAATAATCACAGCTTGACCTGGTGCACACCTTTTCATTCAAACCCTGGGATATAAATGTCCCATCACTTCTTGTGTAATCCACCATTTCATTTATACTTCTATAATCACAATCCTAGTTCAAATCTTATCAGCTCACGTCTGGATTATTGCAGTAACCTGCTAATATACCTCTTTTCTATAGTCTTGTTTCCAAGTTCCTTGTAATCTAGTTATCATCTTGCCTTTTAGTTTAAAATATCACTGAGAGTCTATCATCTTCTGCTTAAAAATGTTGGATGACATTCCACCGCCTTCAGTATAAGTCCAAATCTTTACAATGGCATTTGTGGCAATACTGAGAATTACCCCCTTACCCCCATACTCCTTTTCTCTTCCATATCAGCAGAACCCAGTAAGTGCAAGCCAAGAGGATAAACTACGTTTGTTCTAGGCCAACTATAGTAATTGTATTTCTCTTTGGACTAGGGGTGGGCATGTGACTCATTCTGGTCAACAAGATATAAGTGGCAGACTGCTGGGGCTTCAGAGAAGGATTCTTTTCTTCCCAATAAAAGAGAAGTGTGTGAAAGGAAGACCTGCTTGGAGCTGTAGCAGCCACCTTGTGACCGTGAGGGGTTATGTTAAGGCAGTTAGCTCATCCCACTTTGCCTAAGACTCTCCCACTTACAGTGCTAAAAGCCCCATATCCTGGGAAACCCTTCAGACCTGGGGTAACCAAGATGTTTGGTCATCCTAGGAGTCATTGCTGACACACTGAATATGACAAGGCAAAATGATGTGAACATTGGGATGACTGTCATTGAGCTCTACACTAACTTTGAGCTTGCCTCTCTCAAGATTTCTTGTCCAAGTTAACTAAATACCTTCATCATGTGTTTTGTAACTTGCAGCTGACAGCATTCTTAATTGATAAGGAATTCCATGTCTTTCATCATATGGTTCAATATGTCTTTCCAATCTGGTCTCCCACAATTCTTGCTTTTTTCCTATATACACTCAGTGTAGATTACTCACTCTTCCCTGAGTTTACCATGAACCTGCATATCTCTGTGTCTTTGTTAATGCCATTTCCTTTGTGTGAAATTCCTACTTTCCATTCCCCTCCAAACTCCTAAACATCCTTCAAGGCCCAGCTTTCCATGTTTCCTCCTTTATGATTGCCTTCCCCATCACCTACACCTTCCTTGATGCTCCTGTGGTTTCAGCAAGCAGAGAAACTCTTGATGTATGTGTCTCTCTTCTTACTGCTTTGGGGACAACAATTAGATTTTACTCATTTTGTATCCAAAATCCTTACTCTAAGTCTTACCACCTTATGCACATTAAGCAAATAGTGCATAATAGCATTTATGGATAATTACATAGGAAAAAAAACCCAAAACATTTGTTTTGAGAAAGCAAAGTGTCATGACAAGTTCAAGGCACTTCCCTACTCTTTTTTTTTAAGGCATCTGTCTGACTCTCTCCTTCATTTTGAGATTCTCCTTTCTTTGAATTCACTCAACACCCTTATTTTTATTGACTCTACTGTAGATGTCTCTTGCTTCTCAAAATATTGCTAGCAGTTATAATTGATTTGTGTTTGTGTGCCTCTTATCTCCCAAATAAAACAGTAATAAAAGTGGTTTCCATTTACTACGATGGCCTCCTGATTCCAGGTCCAGTGCTCTGATTGAAGTTTGGTACCCCATAATTGCTGCTGGAGCACATATAATAATATTGTATTCTGTTTTTCTATTAAGAATGCCTTTGGCTGCAAGTTATAGAAAATCTACTAAGTGATTGTGGCTGAGGGAGCCAGCTGGCTACTAAAGATCGGGGCTCCTCTTTCATTGAACGGAGTTGTTAAGACTGTCCTAGAGGAAAGGACTTTGTTTCTTAGCTAAGGTGGAGTCACATGTCTACTTAAAAGCCATTGGAAGATGAAATGAAATGATGTATCACTTCCCAACCAAGACAGTAAAGGGGGCTTTTCTCACTCTCTCATCTTCTTCAGGGATGACCTCAGAGGCTACAGATTAAAGATGGCAGCAATCCCAAGCTGAAAGGAGCCTGATCCCTGAAGCACCAAATGAAGGGAGAAAAGCCTCTTAGGGAGGCAACTAAGACAGGCCTCATTGGATTTTGCTTGAGCAAGTTATATAAAATTCTCATGTTAAGAGACTGAGCTTAGGGGGGTTATTTTTATAGTGTTTAGCCTATCTGTGTGAGTACAGTGGCCTAAACAAATGGTTTATTATTTTCTCATGTAATTGAATGTCTAAAGGTGGATAAGGGCTGGCATTTCTACTTTATGAAAACTATAAAGTCTCACACATTTCTTATGCTTTTACTCTGCCATCCTCAGTTCCTTGCTTTTTGTTTTCCATCTTGTGGCCACAAGATGGGCACAAGATGGCTGCTACAGCCCCAGGCTTTACATCATCACCCTAGTTAGACTTTCTCATTTTAACTCAAGTGGAGACTTTTTGCCAACTCATTAATTCTAGCTGAAATAGAAGATGGACTATTATCTCTTACATTTTTCTAGATGAAGACAGCAGGGGAGATAGTAGCAGAAAAGAGTTCTTTGGGCCAGCCAACCAATAGTCTGTTGTAGATTTTTCAGTCCATTTTCCAACCATTTTGCTTACAAAATGTGGCTGATCAGAATTTATGCTAACAAGGTATATGACACTTATGCTGTCATTTCCCTCCCACCTTTTCCTGGTCTTCTTTCTCCAAGATTCTCCAGAATCCTTCTCAATACATCATTCCCAGGGGTCCTTAGCTGTCCAGCTGAGTTAGTTCTCCACATGAAACCAATCTGTCACCTTTGTAATAACCAGAAGATGCCCACGTTCTCTTTCAGCTCTTTTATTCTCTAATTCTCCTCAAAAAAAAAAAAAAAGTTGCTCTACTGATGTGGCTGCAATGTTACCAATATCATTGCTAAGTAAATTGGCATTATGTGCCTAGAGGCTCCCTCCACCCTCCCTCAAAATATCTGCAATGTGTAATTTAAGGATAACTAAATAACGAATCTTGAACTCTGAATCTGGTCCTCAGCAAGAGTCCTCTTTCATACATGTAAGAGTTACAGCTTGCAAATATGGACATAAGGAATGACTGATTGTCTTCTAAATAATCTAGTGTCGAAGGGTCCTGGGCCTTAGAAGATGATGACAAGGCTGACAGTTTTAGCTTAAAAATGTGCTAATCACTTTTACCCTGATGATAAAAAATATCCAGAGGATGCAGAATTGCCTTCAAATCTCTAATGGTCCATCTTAGATAGAAGGATGTAGAATGTTTCCATCTGGCCCTCAAGAGTAGAACTAAGACTGAGGGCAGCAGAGAGTGAAGACTGGTGGTCTGTGGGTGCATTCACCTGCCAGAGAATACTTCACTCAGCCTGTGCAGTCTCTAGGCAATGTCTAACACACAGCTAACTTCAAAACCTTGACATTTTACATAAAAATAAAGATCTCCACTGTCTCTGAAAAATTAAGCTGATTGGAAATGCCATCCTTTGGGAGATCAACTGGGCGACTTCCCCAGAGCCTGCACTTGGGATGGGGACAGGCACACCGTGGCGGAATGGGTGAGGAGGAGCTGTACCTTCCTGCACTTTTCTGCATGTTATTAAAATTCAATTTCTAATTTTGGTATTTAACAATATCCCAAAGGATAGGCTCCTTTTAAATGTGACAGTTCGGCACACTCCACACACGTTCAGCTACCCCAGGCCCAAGCAAAGGCCTGGACCTGGTGACCCCAGGCCCGTATCCCTGCTGAGCCATAATCTGTGAACAGCAGCTGCCCACTTTGGAAGGACATCGCTGAAGCAGGTAGCCACCATCCTCCACGATTCCCTGTCTCTACCAGGCACATGTCATTTCCTTATGTGACCTTTCTATGTGTCCTACTTTTTGAGATCTGCTACAGGGAAATAGATTTAGGCTTCATATAAGGAAAGATGGATTGTTAATTGAATAGCTTTAAAATGACAGTGAGTTTCCCCAATACCAAAGGCATTGAAGAAGTGAGATGACCACCACCTAGAAAAGGAAAACCTATGTGGACTGGGTTTTGGTTTAGAAGATGCTTGTTGGGAGCCCCTCCCTCCATCCCTAAAAGGCACTATTCTATGGAAAATGGGTAGCAAGAGCAAAGCCGACCTTATTCAAGGAGGCGCACGCAGGAAGAGGTTGGAGAGCTGAAAGAAAATTATTGGCAATTTATTTCAAGGTTGAGTCCAAGGCAATCTGGCAGCTTTATCCGAAGCAGGAAGAAAAATGTTAGCCTACACTAGACTTGAAAAATAATCAGCACTTATTCCAGGAAAAATAGCATCTTTCGTGTGCTCAGGGCTACAGGGATTGAAGTGCATTTTCACAGCCTTATCTTGGCCCATCTGAGACAGAAGATCTATGTGGTTAGCAGGAATCTAGTTAGACCAGTGAGGAAACTGAGTCTAGGGAAGTAAAGTCACTTCTGCTCAGCAGTCAGGACCTCTGGGTAGGCTCTTAGGCCTTTACTCTTTCAACTTTATCTCAAATCACAAACCTCAGTCATAAAGCCAAAGAGAATTGTGTAGGGGGTCATTAACCACCACATCCCTCCCTAATGCGCTCCCATCAGGGAGATTGCACTGATAACCTGCCCACCAGAAGCAGGCAATACCACAACCCAACCACCCTTCCATCCGCCTCTTCTGATCTTCTTTCCTCAACAAAAGCCCCATTCTTCTTCTACTTTAGAAAGAAAGGACAGGTGGTCACCATCTTCCCCAGAACAGCCTCTCAGAGGCCCAAAGCCTGTTATTAAGCTGACTCTTCATCTTTTTCATCTTGAAACAAAATAATTGACTTAACCTTTCTCCCAAATGACAAAAACTCTCTTGAGTATCAAACACTCATTTCATATAAATGGAGACTGCCAGAGTGGCCCACTTTACAGAGCCCTCTTCTTCAAAAGCGCCTCTTTCCAACAGCAGTAAGGCTTTTAGCAAGCTAGCTCTTCAAGAAGGCCATTAGTGCTCTGAAAGGATCAGCAAGAAATACGATCAGACCTCTGACCTCAGATCTGAGCCAGCGCTTTGAAGAGAAGAGAACGGCCATGCCCTGAAGCCGGTCAGTCTGTGGGCTCACTGCAGACCCTGGGCACAGCCCTCGCTGCCCCCTTAAAAAGAATAAAGAGTCAGAGCCTCCAAATTCGCTCAGGAAGCCCCTTCTGCCCTCTGGCTTCATCCCATTTCACATCCCAAACTCCACTGCTGGTGATAGCTTAAGAATGCTGCATTTGCTCCACTATAGTTTTTAGAGTACAAATATTTTGCTGCTTCTTACCAGAAGAGGGATCTGTAAGGAGTTTAAACTATTATGACCCAAACTATAGTATTCAACTGGCCTATACTAGTTCAACAATTACCTTTCTGAGCTTCATTTCCTTTGAAATAAAAGGGAATGAGCATTCCTTTCTACATATGTCTTTGGAGGGCTACTGTGAGAGTCACCCAAGAGGAAGTCTATGCAAAGCTCTTGGAAACTGATGTTTTGGGAATATATAGGATTATGAACATTGCCAGCCCAGCCGCTCTTAGTGGATGCCTGCTAGCCCAGTGGGTACTCAAGGGAAAGGAAGAAACAACATCTCAGTGAAACTCCGCACCAAACTAAGCCACCAGCTATAGGGCGGGACGAGAGGCCTAGTCAGAGCTTCCTGCATGGCTCCCTTTTGTTCTGCCACACCTGCCATCTCAGACGCGGATCAGTGTAACTAAGCCCCTGGCAGCAATTGCTTTTATCATCGCACCTGCCTGTTCCAACTTACTTCCTTTTCCAACACAAAAGGAAGCCTTCCCTGGGGCCCATTTGTCTCTGCACTCAGAAACCTGGACGCTGATGGTTCATAAATGGAGCATCTTGAAATTCCCAGCTTGCCCTCTGTATCACACCTTCTTTAAGTCACTGTCTTTTTTTCCTTAATTGCCTGGTTTGGAACTGAGCATCTTCCTCCATTAAATATTTAGGCAGGATCCTATATCAATTTGTTAAAAAAAAAAAAGACAATTAGTTTTATTGATAAGCCAAACCAAGTATACACAGACATCCCTTTGTAAGTGTAAGTAAACAGAGAAAAATTGGTTCATAGCTGTGGCAGATTGGTTGATCCCAAGTACTGACCTCGATTCTTTAGACCTCCTGTGCATGTGACTTTGAAGTTCTTTGAATAAAGGCAGGACTCAGTTCCCTCTCCCATGAAACTTGGTTTGGACAAAGCATTAAGATAAAAGTCAGAGTGTGCCTAGGCCACAAGAAGCTGTGTGTGTTCAAGTTTGCTCTGTTGGGTTTCTGTTTTACTATTGCCATCTGAGGGGTATGTCTAAGCTAAGTAGCAGGTCAGCAGGGACGGGAGGAATACCCAGAGCGTATTTTAGTGGCCCCAAACAGACTATGCTGTGCTGAGTCCACTGGTCCACCTGCTGTCACCTGAGAGAGCCCAGCCAAGATCAGCCAAGCCCCAGATATCACACGGACACATGAGCTCTACTAATAAACGATTGTTGATTTAAGCCATTGAGTTTTGGGGTGCTTTGTCATGCAGCAAATGCTAGTTGAAACATTGCCAATGACAAATACCTGGAAGATTCAAAGGATTTATCTCTCCCTGGAATAAACTTAATGCTGAAAAGGAAAAAAAATTTTTTTTTAAAAGTGACGTTTTTCTTATCAAAGAAAATTAATTCTGTAATTAGAAAATACAAATAAGAAAAAAAAAAGAAGACAATGAAAATCAGCCAACATCCTTTTCCTGAGAAAATGAACATCCACAGATGTTGCAGTATTCATAGTCTTTGAAAAACCAAACAGGTTCATAATTTCCAAGTTGGCTCTTCATCCTCTCCTGACATTTTCCTCTGACCCAACATATGATACTCACAAGAAGCCCAGCATGGGCAGAACTGAGCATATGTAAGTCAGTGACTGAGCACAGGTCATTCAGCTGAAGATGTACATCCTCCTTACCACCAAGAGCACCTGACCAAAAGGATGTGGCAGCTTGGGACAGGGGCCTCAGCCCCTTCTGAGTATCCTCCTCACACTTGAGCTCAAAGCAAGGGTCTTCTAAAGGCTGTCATCCCAAAGCCAGTGACCATCTCACCAGGAGCACGATGGTGGCCACCTTGGCTCAACTATCTGTTAACCTCTTCCAGGGCTATTGTCTAAAGGTCTGTGCATATTTCTAATGCTGAGGATAGAAAGGAAAGGGGGAGGAGAGTGTTCTAGGTAGATCAGTCACAAAAGTGAAGTGAAGTCACAAAAGTGAAGTGAAGGACACACACAGAGTTATGTTTCTCTTGACACTTCCAGAGAAGATATTGTTGATGGAATTTCCTTGGAGTTTGGAATTTATCCTGCAAGGAATTGGGAACTTTTCATGATTCTGTGAACAAAACCGCATGAGCCAAGACGTTACAAACCACAATGTAACTATGTTCCTGGGAGTGTATTTACCAAATTTTTTTTTTTAAATAATTTTATTGAATCATATTTATGTACATTGGTGCAATCACAGGGCACGATTCATATACATTCAGAAATATTTTGATCGTACTGTTACAGATATCCTTCATGGCATTTCCTTGATCACTATATAAAGACATTAATACTCTACCTTTAATAAGTTTCGCCATGTCCCTGCTAAGATGCACCGTAGGTGTGTTCCCACTAATTGCCCTCCCTCCACCCATACTCCCCCCACCCCTCCCCTCCCTTTCCCCTATCCCTGTATTTCTGTGCTATAATTGGGTTTTAGCCTTCATATGAAAGCTATAAATTAGATTCATATTAGGGCTGAGTACATTGGATACTTTTTCTTCCATTCTTGAGATAAAGATCCATTTATTTGATGCCTCTGATCACTTACAAGAATTTGCGTAGAAAAGAAAGAGTAATATGTGTGTATATGCACATCTGAAGCTCTATATAAGAGTCTATTGTCCCATCCTTACCATGCATGCTCCTCTGCCAATGACAATTTCTGTTCTAGCCAAGCTGAGCAAATTTTATAATGTCTTACCTCCACACCTTTGATCGTACATGAAATGTCTCCTCTTCTCCTATTCAAATTCTATACATATTTTTAAAAGATTGATCTACATGATCAAAGAAGCATTTTCAGATATGGGAACTCACTATCAATAACATTCACTGAATGTATTAGATACATCCAATTAGTATCATAAATATATGATTCTTATTTTATTGCTTTGCAGCACCTCTTATATTGATATAAAATTATTGAAGTTTTGCTTAGAGAAACTAAGTTTCTGTTATTAGAATGGGATAAAACAACCCAATATCTCCATCCTCAAAGCTAATGAGAACATTCCTAGACTTTGATGGGCTCAAGACAGGTCAGTCAAATCCTCTGAACCTTCTGTATCTACAATAGCAGGCATCTTGGTAAATTGGAAAAAGTATTAGACTAGGAGACAATAGTAATACTTCCATGTGCTAAGGATCTACTCTGACCAGACCAGTTGCTTTATATACATTACTTAGAATCTTTAAAATAATCCCAGCAAGGGAAATATTATTGGCCTCATTTTACAGATGAAGAACCTTGGAACCTGAAAGACAGAGTATCTTGCTCAAAGTCAACATTATTAGTAAGTGGAAATATCAAGATTTAAACCCAGATAGGCCCGACTCAAAAATCTGCTTTTTTCTGCTTTATTACACTATGTCTTATTCAGTTCAATTCAGTTCTATTTCTGCCATTTTCAAGATAGATGATCCTCCCTTAGTTCATTTACTGTTCTTAGAATACCACAGACTGGGTAAAATTATAAAGAACGGATGCTTCCTCAGCTCGCAGTTCTAGAGGCTAGGAAGTCCAAGAGCATGGCACCACCATCTAGGGAGAGTCATCTTATGGCAGATGGGCAGAAGAGAGAGAGGGTGTGTGCAAGAGAGAGTTCACTTTTATAACAAAGCTACTTCTGTGATAACCCACTCCTGTGATAATGACATTTATATATTCACGAGGACCCAATCACTTTCCAAAGGCCTCACTTCCCAACACAGTACAGTGGGGATCAAGTTTCCAACACAGGAATTTTGGGAGGACACATCGAAACCACAGCAGATGCTCAACAAGACATTCATGCTCTCCGAAAGTAACAGCATGGGGATAAGATGGGGATGATTATCTTCCCATCCTGCCCCTCATGCCCAACGCACACGTACACACACAGGGCTGCTATCATGACTAAATGTTATAATGAGTGTAAAAGATCCAGACAGATATGTGTATTATTAGAGTCCCGAATATTACAACTGATCATTCTGATGATGACTGGATGATGACTGCCAAGATCCTTTGTCACTTAAGGATTTAATTATGCTCACTAGACAGCCCCTTTTAGCATCAGAAAGTGAATGCGTGAAATGCATTTCATAATGACTTTGAATAAGACCTGAAACCAAGAAGCTAATACTCTGAGAAAATTCATTAACCAAAATACTGCATTCCTGGAGCACTCTGGGGAGTCAAAGCTCCCCAGGATATTTTCCTGCTCTATCACTTATGTACATGTGTTTGCAGATATACTTACACACATGCACGGCTCTTTCACTAATATCATGCTTCAAGAAAAGTAGGATTTGGCAGAAGGAAGGTTAGGCTTGGATTCCAGGGGAGCTGTTATAAATGCATTTGGGAGATTTGTTCCCCCTTTCCAGAGGCTTCTAGAGAAATGCCAGGAGACATGGCTGAGTTATAAGGACCTGGGTTGTAGTTCAAGATCTGCTGCTTATTATCTGTGTAAGATTGGACAAGATTCTTGACCTGTAAGTCTATGTTTCCTTTTACATAAAATTGGGATAATAACTATAGACAAATTAGTTAGCCTCCCTGGGCAAGGATTTCCTCTGCTGCAAAACTGATGTCACAATTAACTATGTCCATGTACTTATCGTGCACTAGCCCTGTGCTTTATACCCATGATGGTATTTGCACGAGGGCTTTGCGTGCATTCTTTCACTCATCCTTATGGTCTTATCAGATGGGCACTACTACCTATAGTCAACAGATGAGGTAATGTATGCTCAAAGAAGTTCAGTGTTTGTCCCAAGTCACACAGTGTTAGGATTCAAAACCTGGTCTCTCTGATTTGAAATCCTGTACTCTTAACCATTAAACCATATTTTTACCTATCAGAGAGCTGCTGCAAGGAAGAAATGAAATAACCTTTATGTCATGTACCTCCTGGGTGTCTAGTGGTCTGTATCCCTCTTCTCTAACACATATGAGGGTTAGGAGCCTCTACAGAGGCTATGTACATGAGCTCACTCTACGGCTATGAGGCTTTGTGTGAGTGTGTCTATATCCTGAGAAGGGGAGAGATAGGACCTGGTAGAAAAAGATCTTCTGCTGTGCTTCCCCAAATTCATAAAGTCAGCCATATTGCAAGCATGAATGATAGTTATTGATGACATTCCTCTAAAGAGGAACTGGAAGGCTGGTTGCAGTGAGGGAAATTCACATATTATCACAGATTTCCTTAAAGCTATATGCAAGGTGACTGTGTTGGACACTAATGAAGAAAAAACATGTGGTATCCAATGTATGCAACACTAATATGAAACCAACAGATAAATAACAACACCCCCCATATGAGAGAAAACCAACAGTGGGGAGAGGGGGAGGAGGGAAAGGGATGGGTGTGCTCTCACCTAATGGGCACAATGTAAAGGTGTACAGCACATTCCCTGGATGAAGGGCTCAACTACAACTTGAACTTTACATAACACATGCAAACAATGTAACCTAATCATCTGTATCCCTCATGTTGGTCTGAAATTTTTTTTTAAAAAAAGGAAAAGAAAAACATGTGAAGGCAGGAGTATTCACTTTCGGAGAAGATGGAAAATGCCCCCCCAGGCTCCACTGCTTACACAGAAAAAATGAAGGGACACAAGAAAGAAACAACATTTTTAAACTTTAGGCCAGATTGAACTAAAAATAGAGATGTGATTCAAATGTCTATTACTGAGTTCTCTGCCTTTGCACTCTGGGAACCAGCCTGTTTTGCTCTCTGTCAAATCTGCCTCTCCAAGGAACTCATTCCCACAGCTTAGAGACAGAGAAGTAAGCATTACTGCAAGTATAATGAGCACCTAGTTCCATGATGGGTCCTTCATACCCATGATCACATATGAGCTGCACAACCACGTTGGGAAGCATATTACAGATGAGGAAACCAAGGCCCAATTAGATGAAATTACTTGCTAAAGTCACTCAGCCAGTATGTGGCAATGCTGGGACTGAATAAACTCAAACAAGTCTGACTGAGAACCCATGCTCTTTCAAATACGTATGTTTGCACATTTCAAAGTAAGAAGCTGAGCTTCATTTTAAGCTTTGCAAGTGATAAAAACATTGCTACCCAACTTACCTATTGGCTCTGGTAAGGACCCAGCAAAGCAGCTATTTGAATGATTCATTCCAGTGACTGACAAGGACACTTCTTCTCTTGGTTATAGCTTCCACAGCTGCTAAATCTGCTACAAACCACACTAGCCCCTCCAGCTGGCTCAGGGGGATGGAAGTATTTACATAAGAATTTCAGTGGCCTCCTGCCTCACCCGTTGATTATTATAGATTATTAAGTGATAAAAATATCATAAATTATAATAAATGACAAAAGGAGTCAGGGTCAGGACAGAGAATATTCAGAGAGGTAGGTATACAGAGATTTACAGAAGCACTTTCCTAGCAATTTCTTCATGATCATCATTACATCCTGGGATGCAGATATCAGGGTCTCCTTTTTAATAGACAGATGAAGAATGTGAGGATCAGAGAGGTTAAGGTCTGATGTGCAAGGTGAGACAGAGGCTAGGATTCGAACCTAAGTCTCCTAAGTCCTACCCAATGCTTCCCAAAACCCACCTACCTGAAACAGTGAGGCCAGAAATCTGTGAGAATTATCAAAGAAATAACTCTGTCATCTTGGTCCCCTGTATGACAAGACTGGAGAGGGAAAAGTGGCTGTGACAGTATCAGAGGTCATTACATGAAGTCATTAATCATACTTTGAAACTATCTGTTTTCAGGTCACTCCCCAGAAATTAACAACTCCATCCTGGTTTCTCCTCAGGGAAAGAGAACCTTCATGTATATGGGGCTCCTACTGAAGCCCTAACCCTTGGGATAGAGTCTTGACATCTCAAAAGAAGGTCTACCAGGACAGATTGATCCCTGCAAAAGGCCAAAAGAAAAGTAGACTTTGCCTTGGGCCACATTACTATAGCAGCAGGAATAATCACAGAATAGTCATCTCAGGGTGGCGCCTGTGGCTCAGGGAGTAGGGCGCCAGCCCCATATACCGAAGGTGGCGGGTTCAAGCCCAACCTCGGCCAAACTGCAAAAACAGAAAAATAGCCGGGCGTTGTGGCGGGCGCCTGTAGTCCCAGCTACTTGGGAGGCTAAGGCAAGAGAATCACCTAAGCCCAGGAGTTGGAGGTTGCTGTGAGCTGTGTGACGCCACGACACTCTACTGAGGGTGATAAAAGTGAGACTCTGTCTCTACAAAAAAAAAAAAAATAGTTATCTCAATGTAACGTTATCAAAACCATCACAACAGTGTACCCTACAGCAGAGCCACTTAGCAGAAACACTACCCTCTCCCTATACAGGTGAAGAAAAAACTATAATTGAGTAGATCTGTTTTACTAACCTTTCTCTAGGGAAACAACTCCCTGACCTCTGCAGAGCTAAAAGTCTTCATTCTAGCCTCCTACCTGGCAGTTCTATTTGGATGTTCCATAGGCATCTCACACTCAGTCATGTTCAAAAATAAACTCATCACCTTGCCCCAAACCTACTCTTTCCTCTCTCCATGTAGTGCCCTTCTCAGTCAATGATGCATCTACCCAGTCCACCAAGCAGGAAACTGGGAGCCACCCTTTGAGCCTGCCTATTCATTCCCCCCTTCCCTTCTCAATCCTATTAGGTTGCTTAATCCCAACCGGCTGAGTGCTGTCTTTCCAATCTCTTCCCTACTTTCTTTCCCTGCTGCCACCACCCTGATCCAAGTTCTCATGAACCTCTCTCCTTCAGGATGCTCCAGTTTCACTGCTCTGCTTCTAAAATCTCTCCCTTCATCCCAGTCTCCACCCTGCTGCTCCCAGAATGATTTTCTTAAAATCTGGGTTGGACTCTGTGATGGTCAGTTTTAAATGTCAATTTGTTCCTAGTTACACTATCTAACACTAATGTAGGTGAAGCACAATACCTTGCTGTAGGGGAAGGTGTTTTGTAGATGTGATTAACATCTATAATCAGTTGGCTTCATGTAAAGGAGATCATCCCTGATGGTCTGGGCAGGCCTGATCCAACCAGTAGAGGGGCCTTACAAAGAGAAGTGGGGTTTTCCTGAGGAAGATGCTCGGCCTATTGACTAAAGCAGCTACTCCTGCCCCACAATTTCCAGATAGTCTTCCTGAGTTTGTCCTGTGGATTTCACACTTACCTAGCAGTCTCCCCAGAGTTGAAAGCCAATTACTCACATTAATATCTTAATGTATACTTCCTACTGAGTCTGTTTCCCTGGCTGAGCCTAAGCTGATATACTCTTGGAAACAAAATTCTTATTTTGATAGAATTGTATTTTGATTCTGACCTGTTAGACTGGGAAAAATTATAGCTGGATCATGCCAAGTTTTGGCAAGGCTATGGAGCCGTAGAGATCTTCATTTACTGCTGGTGTTAAGTGTCAGGCATTAAGCCTGGTTCTTTACATATGCAGTAGAACTTCTGTAAGTTGATCACTCAAAGAACTATAACAAAGTGGTCAACAAACAGAGGTGGTGAGCATAGGAGACTAGGTCTACTGTACTGATACATATCCAGTCTATGAAAATTACATCAACTCAAGGAGATAGTTAATGTAGTGAGCTGGTAACTATGGAGGTTCTACTGTATTAAATCATCGCATTTAATTATCATAATAACTCTTTGAGTATTCTCATTCTCTTTATCTATATAGGGAAACTGAGGCTCAGGGATATTATAATTCATTCAGAGTAACATGGCTAGAAAAAAGGAGAGCTGAGTTTCTTTCATGGACTTCATGCCTCCCCAATCATATCAACTTCATTTAAGAATTATAATAAAACTGGCTCAGTGCCTGTAACTCAGCAGCTAGGGCACCAGCCACATACTCCAGGGCTGGCAAGTTCAAACCCAGCCCAAGCCTACCAAACAACAATGACAACTACAACAAAAAAATAGCTGGGCACTGTGGTGGGCACCTATAGTCCCAGTTACTTGGGAGGCTGAGGAGAAGCCCTTAAGCCCAAGAGTTGAAGGTTGCTGTGAGCTGTGACGCCACAGCATTCTACCAAGGGCAACATAGTGAGACTCTATCTCCAAAAAAAAAAAAAAGAATTATAATAAAACAGTATCTGTTAAAACTATGATGTTCTGGGGCAGCACCTGTGGCTCAAAGGAGTAGGGCACTGGCCCCATATGCTGGAGGTGGCAGGTTCAAACTCAGTCCCAGCCAAAAACTGCAAAAACAAAACAAAACAAAATAAAACTATGATGTTCTTAGTTTTTATACAAAATTATTACCTTTCTTTTCCAACCATACTTAGTGTTTTATAAAACAAGAAGTATGTATAAAGTAAGGTGGGGTGGAGGGAGGCCAGAGTATTACCTTTATTTTTGCAGTTAAAGTGTCAGTGAGACAGGCAGTAGGGTGGTCTGATCATGTTCAGTAAAAGGGGCCTAGAGAGGAAATTTGTGGGTAGGGATGTCTTTATTTGCGGGAGTTTTAATTTACATGTACAATTAGAAGCCTTGGAAGGCAAGTAAAGTAAAAAAAATAGAAAATTAACAAAATCATTCTAACAGTCTAAAGGGCCAGATTTTAAAAACACAGCTTCCATAGGAGGTGGGCAGTCCTGGATTTGGAAGGTATCATAGTTCAAATGCAGCTGTCCTCCCTTGTCTTTGGGGAGGATACATTTCAAGACCCTTAGTGGTTGCCTGAAATCATGGATAGTACTCAACCCTACATATGCTATATATGCTATGTTTTTTCCTCTACAGTCACATGCAGATAGTGTATAGCATGGATATGATAGACAAAGGAATGATTCATGTTCCAAATGGGAGGCAGCACGATGGCATGAGATTTCATCACACTACTCAGAATTGTGTGCACTTTAAAACTTACGAATTGCCGTTTCTGTAATTTTCCATTTAATATTTTTGCACCACAGTTAGCAGCAGATAACCGAAACTGTAAAAAGTGAAACCACAGATAAGCGGGGACTACTGTACTCCCTCCTGGGACACATGGTTTGAAGCAAAGCTTTCTGGGCTCAGTTGTAAAAGACCTGATTTCTCAGTCTGTTTGGGCCTGTTCTCTGGATAGATCACAGCTGGAACACATCACTGCCCTTCACAAGACTGGGCTATTTCACTTATAAAAGAGCGGGAATAGTTGGCCTTTGAGCTCTAACCCACTTTAGTTCTATAAACCCAACATTCCCAAGTACATCACAGTCAGTTGCACTTTGCAACTGTGTCTCTGTGGAATGGACAAAGGTTATTCTACAGTGTGGGTACACAAATGTGGTGTGGTAACCCAAGACGCTTAAAACCCATCCCTACCCACAAATTTCCTCTCCAGGCCCCTTTTACTGAGTGTGTTCAGACCACCCTACTGCCTGTCCCACTGACACTTGAACTGCAACATAACTAACAAGCTCATCCCCTCCTCTCTGCCAACACTTCTGCTGGTCCTTCCCAATGCAAGTTGACCCAGTCAACATCAACACTTGTAATTTCTACCACTGGCCCTCTCTTATGCTTAGTCCCAATTAAACATTACTTTGTTGACTTCAGTTCACATTTCTACACCTTTGTTTCAATCCTGATTTTATCATTTCTATATAGAAACCCTCTCAATTTTGTGAAGTTAGAAAAAGAGCAATGTTTTCTTTCTGACTTCATGGGAATAGGCTAAGACTGCAGCCTTTTAGGTGCCACAGAGACTTCCATCTCTTATCAATCTGTTACTGAATAATTTTGGAGAATATCACTCACTAATTATGAATCCACCTCTGTGGATACCCCACTGTAGAATGCCCAGGAAAATGTTCTCCTCCTTGAGCAAGTTACTCACCCTCTGTGTATCTTAGTTTCCCCATCTGTGCAATGGATATAATAATAATGCCTACTTTACTGTTGATATAAAGACTCAATTAACAAGACTCTTCCATGCACATGGAGTCTCACTTTTCCACATAAATACAGAAGACAGATAATACTTCAAACTGGGTGGCAGGGGAAAGTCTAACACAGGAACTATTTACAGAGGTACAGATAATGTTAGTATCTCAGGGCTACTGGATAAAATGAGAGCTCTGCCACCTCTAAGCCTGAAGAAGAGAAGGGAGCAATTATCAGACCTGGAGAGAGATACTTGACTGGAGTCCCTGACAAAGGAACACAGCTGTGACAACCAAGCAGGGAGGGAGTGAGGGGAACAAATTCCCTGACCCCACTCTCCTTAGGTCCTCAGATCTGCTACACCTCTCAGGAATTGGACACAACCAGAAGCCAGATAGCAAGGGTACCTGTTGATACAGACCATAGAGGGGTCATCTTCCCTAGGGGTACACAGCAGGGTAGAAAAGGGTGGAGAGTGCATCTGGAGGGTAAATAAAAAAACATAAGCACCGTCTCCAACATAAAAGGCAGAACCCAAAAGAAATAGAAAAGAAAAAATTGGAAGAAAGAGAAACAAGGCAGGAGAATAAAAGAAAACATTTTTTAAAACTCTACAATTCATATCTATAGAAGAATGAAAGATGATATGGCAATATAAAAAAGAACAGGAAACTTTTTTAGTGGATTAAAGAATATGAAAGAGCCATTGCAACAAAAAAAAAAATAGCCGGGTGTTGTGGCGGGCGCCTGTAGTCCCAGTTACTCGGGAGGCTGAGACAAGAGAATCACCTAAGCCCAGGAGCTGGAAGTTGTTGTGAGCCATGAAGGCACTTGACCAAGGTCGACAAAGTGAGACTCTGTCTCTAAAAAAACACACACACACACACAAAAAAAAAAAGTTATTAAAAATAATAGCCAAATAAAAATTCTATAAGAAAGGTTGGAAGAGCAAATCACAAAAAATTCTCAAAAAATAATAGGAAAAGTAAACACATGACTACAAGGAAAGAAAAGATAAGGAAATTAGAAAATAAGTTGAAGAGGTTCAACATATCTAACAGAAGTCCCAGAAAAAGAGTGGAAAGAAAAATAAGGAAAAAATATTTAATTTATTTTTTTTTGGAGACGGAGTCCCACTCAGTCACTGGGCTGACACAAGTGCCATGTCGTCAGTCTAGCTCACAGCAAACTCCTGGACTCAAGCAACCCTCCTGCCTCAGCCTCCCAAGCAGCTGGGACTACAGATGCCTGCCAAAGTACTCAGCTAATTTTTCTACTTTTAGTAGATACTAGATCTTGTAGCTTAGGCTGGTCTTGAACTTCTGACCTCAAGGGATTCTCCCACCTTGGTCTCCCAGAGTGCTACGATTACAGGTGACAGCCATTGTGCCCATCTTAAAATTGTTTTCAAGAAAAATTTTGCATAATTAATGAGCATAAGCTTCTGGACTAAGAGGGCTCGATACATACTACAAAAATAAATAGAAGACGACACACAGCCAGGTGTGGTGGCTCAGGGCTGTAATCCTAGCACTCTGAGAGGCTGAGGCAGGTGGATCCCTTGGGTTCAGGAGTTTGAGACCAGCCTGAGGAAGAGCAAGAACCCATCTCTCCTAAAAACAAAAAACAGAAAAACTAGCCAGGAATTGCAGCAATTGCCTATAATCCCAGCTACTTGGGAGGCTAAGGCAGGAGCATCCCTTAAGCCCAAGAGTGAGTTGCTGTGAGCTACAAGCTGTCTCAAAAGACAAAAAGAAATAAAAACACACAGCAAGGTATATAATCATAAAGTTTCAAAATGCTAAATTTAAAGAGAAATTCCCAAAAGTTTCAAATTAAAAAGAACAAAACTGGTCACATAAGAAGATGATTTTTAAAAAGCAACAGATCTTGATAGTAATATTAGAAGCTAGAGGACAATGGGAAAACATTTATAAAAATCAGAATGAAAGGATTTCTACTCTAGAATCCTACGCAGAGTAAACTGTCAATCAAGTATTAAAACAGAGTAAATATATTGTCAGAAATTCAAGGAAACAAAAAATTTATCTACAACTACTCTTTCTCAGGAACATGTGTTCCACCAAAATGAGACTAACCTAACGAAGAAGGAGGACAGAGAAGAGGGATTTAATGCAGAAGGTGGGAAACAGAAGTCACCAGGTAATGTTTTCCATACAGGGAAGGCCCGGAGTAACAATTTCAGACTGGGAAGAAGAGTGAGCTGCAGAGAGGTGGGGAGGAGACTGCTAAGGAGTAGATAGATAGATTTGACCATGTTTAAAAGATTTTAAAGAGGCGTGCTACAGATATTTGGGGGGCATTTGGGAACTATTATGATTAGTACACAGAAAATCAAAGAAAGGGAGGAAAAATGGCAATATTAACTCCAGGGAAAGAAAAAGTACAGCATAGAAACTATATCATGGTAACATTGCTTGGTGTTTGTTACTTACACTGCTCACAATAATGGACTGATGATTTAACCACAGACAGGAAGATGGAGAGAGGGGAAATGGAGGTGGTGGCGTAAGACAATTAAATTTTTATTTATATTAAGAAAGGAATATATAAAATCTATTTTCTTCAAAATCAACAGTTGGTTTAGAAATATAGAGGTAGACATCCAAAAATAATTCAAAATGGCTGACTCTGGGACTGGGACCAGGGAATGGAAAAAGGTGAGAGAGAAATTGCCATTACTAAGCTTGCTAGTATTTGTTTTTTACTTTTTAACTATGTACATATGCTATTCTATAAGAAATAAAAAATAATCTAATTTTAAAAGTGTTATGCTCCTGAGTCAGATAACCCAGTTCAAATCCTAGTCCCATTAAACAGTAAGTATAAGATCTTCAGATGAGATGCTTAACTTTTCTCACTTGTTTCATCTGCAAAATAGGGTCACGTGTCATAGCATATGTGAGTATATGTAATGTACATATGTACACAGCACATGCAAGAATGTATGTAAGAGCTTAGCCCAGCACCTGACATACAGTAAGCTCCCAGAGGAGGAAGAGTTTATCAGGACTACACTTGGTAGTCAGATCACCTTGACTCCTTTGCAAGGGGGAAGACCAGACACTCCTCACTTAACACACACAGTAATCAGGCAGTAAGCAAAGTAAGGACAGGGGCCATTTACTGTGTCCTCTCGGCACTCCACAGAGCTGAGCTTTGTGCTGTGTGCACAGGAAGACTATTTCCATTAATATAATGTTATCTTAAGTCTGGCATTGACTTAAGAATAGAGAATCAGGGGAGGAGCCAAGATGGCGATCTGTAGCCAGCTTTCAGCAGAGGTTCCCTTCCAGAAGGAGAGTTAAAGGACAGAAACTCAGCAAGAAAGCCGATGGTTTGGATCTGAGCCAAAAGAAAAGGTCGAAGAGCGCACATCAACCCTGCTAGGGCAACCTGAGACCCCGAGGACACAAACAAAAAGGTACAGAGCACATCACCAAGCAGACGGAGTCCCCTTCCCCATGAAAGAGGTTTGCAGTTTACTTCATACCTCCACACAAACAAGCGAGCAGAGTTCGGATGTCCTGCCACTCTACCCCACGGGAGAGACCCTCTAAAAACCAGACCTCCTTCCCCTAATAGGGTGCCACGGCACTCTCCAGCCAGGCATAAAACTGTATATACTCTCAACCTGCAAGTTGGTGTTCCTGGTGTTCCCCTCCACTCTCACCCCGAGGTCTGGAGGCCTGTTCCCCACGGAGTCCAGATTCTTGGAGATTTTCTCGAGGGGTGTGGACGGGCGCAGACTTGCTGAACTGTGCTGCTTTTCCAGCTTGCAGTGGTGAAAGGGGAGAGAGCCGTGAGGAGACCTGGCTGGTGGGAAGGTCTCCTGAGGCACGAAACAGCAACCAGCTCCAGGAACAATAGCTGGAGAGCTGCACCCCTGGGGATGTTTTGAGGAGACACTCCCAGTCTTCTGGGGGGCCAGGGGAAGGGGCGGCTTCTCGGGTGCCGGTGCCAGCAGAGCAGAATGGCAACCAGGGCACATGAAGGATTGGCCTGAGGCGGTACTGGCTGGGACACAAAGTAGGGATTAGAATACTCGCAGAGGGGCTGCTTTGCTTAACCTGGCCTTCAGGGGGTGAAAGCTGAGACAAAGGGCTGGAACTCACAGACTGAGTAAAACCCATTTGCAGCCCCTGTCTGATCAGGGAAAATAGCCTTGACAGAAATAAATTCTGCGAA
>CAUYON010126410.1:0-29800 GCA_963573935.1 Arctocebus calabarensis | reverse complement strand
CCATGTAAACACAAAAGAGGTAAAGTCTCCATCTTTCTTTAAGGCTGCATAGTATTCCATGGTATACATGTACCACAATTTATTAATCCATTTGTGGGTTGATGGGCATTTGGGCTTCTTCCACGACTTAGCAATTATGAACTGGGCTGCAATAAACATTCGGGTACATATATCTTTATTATGATGTGATTTTTGGTCTTCAGGATATATACCCAATAAAGGAATTAAGTTGGTCCGAAGGTTGTGGGTTATCGTTATTGACTTGTAAGTTTCTTAAATGTAATTTACTAAAAACCAGAATAAATTCACCAGTATCTTTTAAAATTGCAATATCTAACTGGCAAAACAAGGAATGATAAATAAAATACCAAGTTAAACCACAAGAAATGTACAGTTTGTCAGTCCAGAATGATCAAATATTGATGATCCCATCTGGCTCAATGTGTATCAAACCCATTATTATTAATTTACCCACTAGGGAACATCATTGATGTTTTTAATATGGTGCTTTTATTATTTAATTTTAATTAACTTAATGATTCAGGCATCACTGATTTTTTTCATGATCGTGGCCCTATTAATCATATATTTTTAAAAATCCTTAACTTCCCATGACACAATTTTCACACCTGAATGAATGTTTTCAGAAAATTAACACCAATAGTAAGGGGAAATTAACAACATTAATTGTCATCTGGGACTTGCAAATCATTAAAAATATTACTTTATGTAAGTATTTATCTCATCTATGATGGAAATAATTAAAAAACACTACTAAAGACAGTACTTAAGTTTTTTTTCATTCTTTCTTTTAGACAGAGTCTCAAGCTGTTGCCCTGGCTAGAGTCTTGTGCCATCATAGCTCACAGCAACCTCCAATTCTTGGGCTCAAGCCATCCTCTTGCCTCAGTTTTCTTCCTAATTTTAGTAGAGACAGGATCTCACTTTTTTGCTCAGGTCTTGAACTCGGGAGCTCCAGCAAACCGCTTGCTTCAGCCTCCCAGAGTGCTGGGAGTAGATGTGAACCACCACTCCAGGCCTAAAGACATTAGTTCATTATTAATTACTTTTATTTTAGCAGGCCATCACGTTTAAAATAAAGCCCACATGTAGCAACTTTATAAGATAATCTTCCTTAGGATTGTATTTTTTTATTTCAAATTAGGGTATAAATCTTTAGAGTACATTGCTCTCACTTCCAGGGTAAAGTTCCAGTTGTAAAAGAGCCCCTCAGCTGGCGGCGTGTTATACACCCTCACAAAGTGCACATTAGGTGAGATCCTGCCTTATGCCCTCCCTCTTTCTGCCAATCATCCTCCCCCTTTTAGAATTATATTTGAAACATTTTTTTTAACAGCAAATATAATCTCTCCTCAATAGATAAAATCGCCTATCACATTAAGTTCAAACTGCAGGGTACTTTCAAATATTTAATTCTTTTTTTACTTTTGGCTATACATTTGCTACATTTCTTTTTATCCCTAATTAGAAATGTTACTTTTATGATTTTTTGTATGCTTGGAGTTATCTCTTTACCTGGTGTCTATCAAAATTCTATGATATATCAGGTGATATCTCATATGTCTCTATTTCATAATGCGTTTTCTAATATACCTATTTTTGAGAAATAAATTCTGTCCTTTGAATTTCTTTTCTTTCTTTCTTCCCTTCCCTTCCCTTCCCTTCCCTTCCCTTCCCTTCCCTTCCCTTTTCCCTTTCCTTCCCTCCCTCCCTTCCTTCATGTCCCTTTGGTTTTGAACCTTTAATAAAATATATATACTAATAAGCTCAAGAACACTATTCAGTGTGTCCGTGTGACAAGGGTTGGGGACACACATGGCAGAGCTAGTCAGCAGAACATATGTTAACAAAAGTACACACAGTCACAAAATGGAAAACTAGTGCCTGGGATGATGTCTTCATTTCCTCCTCACTCAGCAGCATGTCGGGGTCTCAGGGTGATGGGGAATAGACATCCAGACTCTAGGCATTGCAGGGCACCCTCCACCACATCCACCCCCAGCAGCACGTGGTCATCTTCCTCAGAAATTTCTCGTCATGCTCATGTCCCTGCATCTTGACCAGCTACAAGGTATTGGCTGCTTCCAGGAGCGTCACCCACTCTACTTTGGGTATCACACGTGTCATACACTCAAAGATGAACTCCTCAAGGTCGATGCTCTGTGAACCTCAGTATCCTAGAGGTGCAGAAGGAAGCCATGGGTTCCTGTCCACCATATGAGCTCAGCAGATTCTAGCTGGGCAGTTTTCATGTCGCCAAACACCCTTGCATCTCTATTGTGACTCTTATATTTTGCTTCTCACTTACTTGTGCTTGTGCTTTTTGCACACTTGTTCCTTCCTCTATAACTCAGTAAAATCAATTCAATCTCTTAACCATGTAACCTCCTCTGTCCCTTCCCAAGTGGTCTGTCATTTAGATTAATCACAAGAGGTTGAAACTGATTTCTTGGTCACCCTTCTATCTGCCACTTACGATGTTTTCAACAATGGTAGAGCTGTACCCCTCCAGACACACATATACACACACACACACACACACACAGACTAGTTTAAATGATAAGGATATTTATCATCTCATATAAAATTCTAGTGAAGCAGTGAGTGTCATGAGGCCAACAGCATGAGTTTAATGCTATTTCCATGGAACCAGGTTCTTCCTGCCTCTCAATTCTGCCAGCGTTAGTGTTTCAGTCTTACTCCCATGCCTATGGTCTTCATATTTGCAAGATGGTTTTTCATTGGTTCACATGTTATATCCACACTCAAAAATGTCCAGAGAAAGAAGGAAAACAGTCCCTTCCCTCTTCTCTTTTTAGGAGTG
The DNA here is from genome assembly GCA_963573935.1 of Arctocebus calabarensis. NCBI lineage: Eukaryota > Metazoa > Chordata > Mammalia > Primates > Lorisidae > Arctocebus > Arctocebus calabarensis. The sequence goes on along the minus strand of CAUYON010126410.1, from coordinate 26,955 downwards.
AGGAAGCTCTACAACCCCTGGCAGAGCTCTTCTCATGCCTCATGCCAGTACTCTGTGCTGCTACAACAGGACTGAGAAATTTACAATGACCGGAAATTGATTTTCTTCCAGTTCTGGAGGCTGGGAAGTCCAATGGTTGTCAAAGCTGGTAGTGTGTTATTATTACCTGTGGAATATTAAAAATTTCTGAGGCCTCGGCTCTACCTCCATGAATTCAGATTAAGTAGTTTGAGGGTGGAACTATAGATATAGATATAGGTGTAAATATCCCTTATGTATATATATTTGCTATTAATATATAAAGGGGATATAGTAAAGTTTTCTGCAAAAACCATAATTAAGCTTCAATATGGAAGTGTCCAGTTGAAGAATGGCACAAGGTCATTCCATGATAAGGAAAGAGCAGTGGCCAAGTCCCTTAAGTGGGAAAGAATTTGGTCATTTAATAAACTGTGTGAAAGTGAGTGTGGCTGGAGAATAGTGAGAGAGATAGAAATTGGAAATAAATCTGAAGAGGTGAATTAAGGCCACACCATGCTTCGTCTTATAGACTTTTCATTTGCCTCCATAGACTCTTTGTTTCATTCTAAGTTGAAAGGAAAGGATTGTGTTAGGGAGTGAATTAGAGATAGGTGCAGATCGGTAGATCAGTTAGAAAGGTATAATCTAGGGAAAAGATAATCTCTTGAGACTAGATGAATTACAAGCAAAATTTATATGTAGAAACAAAAGGAACTGATTATTATTTTAGAGCTACAGGAGAGAGAAAGAGGATCAGAGCAGACTTTGAAGCCTCCAGTTTGAGCATTGTGATAAAGGGAAGTGTCATTTATTGAAAAGGTAACATTAGAAAAGAAGCTTTTAAGAGATAGGAATACTAGAGATCATAGAGTTAGTTTTAAACAAGTTACGTTGGTACTATGTAAATAGATATTTTAGGCCAACCACCATGTATACAAGTCTGAAGTTCCGAAGAGCAGAGCAACCTGGAAGTATAAATGTGGGAGTTGCTCCTTCATAGATGGTATTCAAAGCCATGAGAGTAGATGAAATCATTTAGGAAGTATTTGGACAGTGAGAACCCAGGATTGAGGCCTGTGGAATATCTGGGAGAGAAGACAGAGTTGACAAAAGAAAGTGAAAGAAAGTGTATAGGGTAACATCAGCAGGGTATTGTGTCAGAAGTGCCAAGAGAAGAGAGGTTTACAGGGGAATTTCTCAACAGAAAAAAAAAAAGAGAAAAAAGGAAGGGAGAAGGTAAGAAAGACAGGAAGACGAGAGAAAAAGAAAGAAGGGAGGGAGGAAGAAAGGATGGAAAGAAAGATTGGGGAAAAGAAAGAAAGAGGAAAGGAAGAAAAAGGAAAGAAAGAGGAAGGAAAGAAGAAAGGAAGAGGAAGGAAGAAAGGGAGGAGGGAAGGAAAGAAGGGGAAAAGGAAAAGGGAAAGGGAAAAAAAGAAAAGAAAGAACTCTTACTTAAAATAGAATCCATCGATACCACCTGAACCAAAAACAAGCACTGACTTCTTGAGAACATACACAGCTAAAAGGACAGAGGTCTCTTGTACAGTGTCTTGGGATTGTCTTCTTTCCTGCCCAACTTGGCACTACCTGAAGCTGTAAAATATTTAGAAACTGATCATTAAACAGGCTTTAAAAGCTCTTTTGTGCCAGTCTGTCTGCTTGCCTTTTATCTGATCTCTGCACCCAGTTCTACGTTAGAACATGCACTAGTCAAAATGTCCATTATTATCACAAATAGCGAATTAGATGACTCATGAAGCCTGCGTCTTCAAAGTCAGGCTTCCAGAAGAAATATAAAAATTTCCATCATCCAAATGTCTGGCATTATGTGGATAATGCTCAATGCCAAGGAAGGAGCAACTAGTGGCGGGATTTCAGGCACTCGGCATCAAATACGGGAGGACGAGGTAAAGCAAGGTGGGAGATGATGTCACATCACACAATGGCTTGCACTGTTTCTGATCTGAATAAAGATATAAGTAAAAGATATACAATAACTTATTTTTTCTCAAAAGTAGATTACACTCTTAGAATTTCAATGAATGATCAACTATGATTATGAAACTGGAATAGTTTCAAGTGGGCAAAATTTGGTAACTTTGACTCATCTGTCTTCAAAGGCCATTGGAGAATGGTGGAGAAGATAGATCTTTCTCCTTCTTCTCCACTCCTACCTCTCCTCTCAGGAGTAGGCAGCAGTAGGTATTAGACTCCACAACCAAATTGCCAGAGGGATACATCTTCGATGTTAAGCACGTGCTTTGGTGTCAGGGCAAACTAAAATTCAAACCACACAGCCTTAGTATCTTCTAGTTGAACTGAATAATTAAACATGTTAAGCCTTATTTTTCTTCAATGATAAAAAGGTAAAGATATGGTTAATGGTTGCTTGAATATCTGTGAGTTGTTATGAATATTAAATGTGTTAATGCAGATAAAGCAGTTAGTGCTAAATAAATGTTATTATTACTGTAATTGTTATCAATAACAGCATTTGTTATTCATAAACACAGGGTGAGTAGTGAGGATCCTAAGCTGTGCACCTGTGAGATAATCTCTATCACAATTTCTCTCTGATTATATTTGCTTTCTGAAGCTGGAGAGATGGTCTAGGCTCAGTGTTCCTCCCTATGGATGAATCAAACCACAGGTGTATCTCTTCTCATCCCCACAATCATTGCTACTCCATTTTCTACCTGGTATTGGTTTTGGAAAAAGAATGCTATTTAGTTTGCTTTGGTTCCTGCCTGCATAAGTCAGAACAGAGTGCTAACAGTCCAATCTACATCACTGAAGTTCTGCATGAGCATTTGCTATTAAAATCTTAGCTCGTAATGTCCTTGGTTTCTCTGTCACTCGAGTTACTAAGAAGCAAAAGGAAGGTATTCAAAATGCTCACTAGGCTCTTGCCTTGTCTCTTTCTATACAACTATTGCTTATTTTCCTAAAATATATTTGCAAGTTTTATCTTCCATTTATCCACCAGATATGTCACCCCATGTGTTTGGTAATTAACCTGAAGGACAAATAGTTCATGTTTCAAGTTGGGTAATAATTCTATGTAGTCAGTCTTTGTATAATCAGTTAATGGAAGGTCAACTTTGAAAGGAAAATTTTATTTCTTTGTAAAAAATTGAACTATTTATGTAGATCATATTATTCCCAACTTCTTATATCCAGAACACCTTTTGGCTTCCCTAAGTTGTTTCATACACACTAGATTATTTGAGCCTTAAAACTACCATTTTATGAAATATTTGCTGTTATTTTTATCTGTACTTTACTTATGATGATATTGAGGATGCAAAAAATTAACAGATTTTTCAAGAAAACATATGTAAAATAGATGATAAAAATGTGAGTTGAACCCACGTGATCTTGCTTTAGGGTAAAAGTGGGTTTCTATGTTATACTTTCAGGCTTTGCCCCCGAGGAATAAGACAATGAAAGCTTCCCATGTCTAGGAATCAGACTAACTGAGCTCCTTCTATGGCTTACAAAGCCCTATATAATCTTTCCTACTGGGCTCTCTCTCTTCATCCTACACTCTGCTCAGTATCGATTGTGTGTTTATTGAATATCCAATGCTCATTCCCTCTTAATAAATTTAGCATTTAGTTCCAGTTATTTCTTGCTGCATTATAAACTACCTCCAAAGGTTGTGGCACAAAACAACCATTTTATTAGGCTCACGGGCTCTGTGGATCACAGATTTGTATTGGACACCACAGGGACAGCTTGTTTATGTTCTTCCTTGTCTGGGTCTTAGGAAAGACTCAAAGGCTCAGGGCGACTTCACAACCGGGGATTGAAATAATCTGGAGCATCTTCATGCACATCTGTGCTCGATGCTGTCTGTTGGCTGGAATCTCATCTGGGGTTTTCTATTAGAACACCTGCTTTCTCTCCGTGTGATCTGGGTGTCCTATTATGGGAACTGCATAATAAAAGCAGGCATCCTAAGGAAATGGGAAGGGGGAAGGAATTTCATTGCAATTTTATGACCTAGTCCCCCAAATCACTTAGCATCACCACTCTTGGTCAAGACACAGACCTGTTCCACCCATGTTCAGGGTAGGAGTGTCATTGTCACATTGTAAGTACAATGGATGGGATTGGATGAAATATATTCTCTTGGCCAGCTTCTGAGAATACGCTCACCAACACACTTGGCATTTGCTGTCTAAATAACTTTTTCTTCTGTTCTTTGTATTGTTGGCTCCTTCCTGTAATTACAGTGGTTGTTCAAGTGTCCCCACCTATGACAATGATATCAACAATAGTACACTTCTTATTTATTCCACCTGATTTTCTGTCCTTTCTCCCTCCCTCTTTGTTTCTATCTCCCCATCCCTCCCTCTCCACCTCTCTCTTTCTTTTCTTTGTTTTCTCCTATGTATGTATCATCTATTTATCTCGATTTCATCTTTCTATCATTAATTGATCTATCTATATTTATCCATCCATCTATCTAAACTACCCATCTACCTATCTTATCCCATTTAATCTTCAATAAGAGTAAATCCCACACAGGGGGATTTTTAAGTCGGTGAAACTACACTATAGGGTACAATAAAGGTTTATACATGTCATACATTTTTCCAAACCCATGAATATATAACATCAAGGGTGATCCCTAATGTAAATTATGCGCTTTGTGTGATATGTGATTTTGTGTCAACCTGGGTCCTTCTGTGGTAACAAATGTGCCAATCTGGTGGGGGATATTAATAATGAATGAGGCTATGATTGTGTGGGGACGGGATAAATGGGAATTCTCGGCATCTTCTGTTCAATTTTGCTGTGAACCTAAAACTTCTCTTAAAATGTAAGTCTTTTTTTTTTTTTTTTTTAATGTATGCTCCATGATGGCAGGGACTTTGTCTTGCTGGCTGCCATATTCTGGGACACAGAACAATTCTTGGGACAGAGAGAATAAATGCTCCATAAAAATGTGTAGAGTAAATAAATGCATGAATGAATCTACTGATATGAACAAGGTTATCAGATCATTTTGTTTTGGAACTCGGAGCACACAGACAGCCCATTAAAGCACTGTGCACTCAGGCAGGGGAAGTGCTGAAAGGTAGGCTGAAAGGGCTGGCGGATTCAGGTGTAAGAATTAAACCCTGCTGATGGCATGATTTCTTCCTGGCCCAACTCTGACTCTTACATTCCCAAACCACGGTGATCTGAGGAGGCTTACCAGCCTTTCCAAAGCATGAAGAATACAACAAGCATGCCATGCTCCATCATTTCATTGCTTACATTTATTGTTAACTCAGTGTTCTGTAAATAAGCCTTCCTTTAACCTGCAAATTTCATTACCCCATTTACTCATTCTCACAGTGATTTTCCCTTCTTTTGATTTGTTCGATTTCGTGACTATAGATGATCACAACAGTGTTTGAGCATGTCACCTCACATTTTGCCTGACACAGTTATAAAGAGCTGAGGTTACTTATATAACCATCTTCAAACTCCTAATAAATTCCTGACGTTTGTGGTATCACTTCAGAGCTAAGCAGTATTTGAAAAGAAAACCTGTTACTTTCTCACAGTGAAAAATTATCTTCTGTCTTTAATAATGAGATACATATTTCCCTCTAAGCCATTGCCATAGATTTAAATCTAAATGATAACTCCTAAATTACTAATCTCCAACTCAGACTTCTCTCTTAAAGGCAAGATTTATATATCCATTGAGGTAGCAAACATTTTCATTCTGATGACTCACCAGAACTTGGCATATCCAGGATTTATTTTATCACTGACCTGAAAATCTTTTTCTCACTCTATTCTCTCTATTAGTGTACTGACCCATTGTGAAAGATAGGATTTTCCATTTAGCTAGTGAAATCTAAACTTTTGGACACCACCCATGAACAGGTTTCTTCTAATGCTCTAATCTTATATTATTTTCTGTCATCAATATTCTTGCCTATTTTCTATAACCAATAAAAGGTGACCATTTTCTTCAGCATATGTTGTAGTTTTATTATCATCAACTAGCTTGACTCTAATAGACAACTGGCTCTTCTAAATAATATTTGCCCTAAAGAGAAGGTTTTGGTTATCCTTATAAAATGGAAGCCATTATGTTTTACAACAACATTTTACTTTTTTTTTTTTTTTTTTTGCAGTTTTTGGCTGTGGCTGGGTTTGAACTCGCTACCACTGGCATATGTGGCTGGTGCCCTACTCCTTTGAGCCTCAGGCGCTGCCCCTAACTTTTAACTTTTTTATTGCATCTACATCTATTGACATAGTTACCTCATTCCACTCCGTATGTGTCAGGAGTATACAACACAGGCAAGTTACATTATTCAAACCTAAATGTTTCATGGGTGGTTTACTGACGTATCTCAATAATTTAAAAGAGTGATTAGACATGTATCTCCCTTAAAGTTCTGGACTAAAGTTCTTGTCATGTCGTAGGATGTAGAATTTTGTGCTAGAAAAAATTTGTAAGCATTTTCTCAGAGATGTCTTGGTTCTACTGAATGTTATTCCTTCTGCTTATTAATATAGGAGTCTTCTTATATAAAAGTAAGTATGGTTGTAGGTATGTGTTGTCAAAAGGCGATCAATTTCTGGTTTGCTTTGGAGCTTAAATTTTAACTGGACAAATGGAAACACTGCCCAGAAGACACTTTCAAGGGAGTATAATTCTAAATTCATACTCCCTAATAGCTGGCAAAGGTTTTGTTCGGGGATATAATGTTTCTAAAGGAACTCTTGAAGTTTAGGCTGTTCCTCTATTCTCTCACATTTTCTAAAAGTTACTTTTAAGCTACGCCAGACCATAAGAGAACTAAGTACATAGCACATAATACACTTTTAGTAAGTGGCTGTTTGGATGGAATGCTATTTTTGTCCTACATTTAGATACTCCTTCACAAAATTTCTTACTTGGTTCACTCTCTACAAGTATCATAAAGATGCTTTTTTATCAAGTTAGATGAAGGGTTGTCTAGATTTCCTCTCTTCCTTCTCAAGGAAGGGACAGGATTTTATTGTCTTCATAGTAAACAGAGTTTTGTTTTAATGTTCCCTTTTCAGGGAAGAACTGTGATTGAAACATTGATCTCTCTCCTAGACTAAGTGATTGGGACATCCTATAGATCTCTTCTATGCTGGTCTACTTGTACACAGATTTTCTCCTACTCTTGGAGGGAGAAGACTAGTCATAATTGCCTAACTTTTCTCATTCATTCTTTTATTGAGGAAATAAATATTGAGTTTTGCTTGTCCTTCTTGAGGTCATTAAAGATATAGTGGAGGAAAACTTTCTCCACTCACGGACACTATACTCAAGGTGTCACAAAGGTAACCCATAAAGTTGCCATACATAGGGGAAAATGGAAAATTATAGCTAAACATACCTTTTAATTTTTACAACGTTTTATAGAATAATTACAGAGTATTCTCTACTTGTTGGCCACCTCTTTGTAAAATTTTACAATGAACACATTGTAAATAAAGGTATGTTTAGCTAAAATTTCCCCCTTCCCTGTGTAGGAAAACTTTATGGGCAACTTTTGGGACAACCTGTACAATGAAGCACACAACTGGCCCTGGATTTTTTATTTAAATGAGACCCTTCAGTGCATATTCCTTCAAATCTTAGTACAAGGAATAATTATCTCCTGATCAATTTGTTGATCCCATGGATTTAACAAATCCTTGGATGACAAGAAGTGGACAGCCGGATTTGTCTGTCCCCATCTGCTCATTGTCCACGCATGGTGCACTCTGTTCCATTTCACGTACCTACCCTGATTTCCTCTTTATCTTACTTTAAGAACTACTTATAATTTGTCATATCACTGGACTGTCTACATCTTGGTAAGAGACTAAAATCTTTTTTGAGAGCACCACTGAGGGTAACACATACAATTATGCAAATCAACAAATAAAAACTCACCTCTTTTTCCCCAGCCCCCATTTTTCCCCTCACTCATTTCGCTTATCAGAAACAAATTTCCACAAAGCTGCTTCCATCATGTCACGTACTTTCTTAGAACTTTCGTGGATCCCCAAATCAGTCCATCCTAATCTACCCTTGTAATGCTACCTCAGCTTGGCCATTTTCCTTCCCACTATACGTGTCCTACTCTATTGAATGGATTTGTAGATTCCCACAAGGGTTTTGCTCTCTCTCACCTCTGAGCTTTTGCATTTGCCATTTCTTTTGTTAAGAAGCCCATCCCGTCCACACCCTTTCACCTGACTTGCTCCCATTCACGCAGCGCCACCTTACCCACTGCCTTAGGCTGAGTCCCTCCTCCAGGTTGCCATAGAGTCCTCTGCTTACGTCTACTCTGTACTTCTCATTGTATCATAAGTGTGAATTTGCCTGTTCTTGTCCAGCCCTAGACTGTGGCCTTCTTCAGGGAGGGACTCTCTTTCATCTGTATGTCCCTAGGGCCCAGCACAGTGCTCCATAGAAAGTATTTGGTGCAGGTTCACTGAATGACTCAGTGAAGAAGAGATGGATTTCCAAAGGTTGCCTAGAAAACTGGCTCTCCTCCTTAAGTGATTCTTACTACCCTGCAGGTTCAAAATGGTCTGTGATTTGCTTCAAGCTTTTTAGTCAATGACTTTGGCTGAATATATAGTCACACCTCACAGTCTCACCTTTCAGAGCTGATTCAAAGAAGATGGCAAAGAGAAATCAGTCACTCCTTTCTAAGTTTCTAATACATTTTTTCCCAGACTGTGATCCCAGCCCTGAGCCTGGCACAAAATAGATGCTCAGTAAATGCAGTAAATGAATGACTCACTGAATGAAACAAATGAATGTAGAGTTTTTACCTCCATGGTATAACTGGTTTTATAGTAAGCAGAATTTGTTATTGCCTGATGCTGGGAAATTTCCCCTCTACCTCAAACACTATTGATTGACACTTTGGTGTTAAGAATGAAGAATAAAGACCACAAGGATAGTATAATGATGAGAAGCCTTGGTCAATAAAATTATCTGATTATGTTGTGTATGATCTCAGGGCACACACATTGAAGTGTTTGTGGGGGGGGATGAGAGTAACCTTGAGAAATAAGGAAGAACAATCTGAAATAGAACACACACGGAGACAGCTGGGACCCACCACTTCACCATCTTTGTTTAAAATAGGCTCTGCTAACTCAGTACGTCACTGCTTCCTCCTCACTCTCCCTGTGTCCTTTCTTCCACAAATATTTACCAGGGCTTTTGCATGTGCCAGATACCTTGGAGGTGTATCGGGTAGAATAGAAAGCAAAATAAACCAATTGCTTTTGTCTTCCTAGAGTTTGCGGCCTTGTGTGGAAGACCGATTATAAAATATCATCACTAAGAACACAAATTGTGATGAGTGCTCTTCAAGTGGGATTTTCAGAAGTACGGGAGCATATTAAAAACATCTAATTGGTTTTTAAAACTTCTTTCTTTGGTTCTGAGTTGGCTGTCCAAGGTGTTGTTCCCACAGAGTGGTCCTTGAGATAGTTTCTTTTGTTTTGTGAAAGGTTGGAACTCTATGACAAATACCTGTTCTAATGACTGAAATGTGTTGGTTCCCTTACAGTGTCTAAACTCGACCATCATTCACTGATGGCAAGTGCCAACATTTCTCATGTTATTAGACTGTCTGACTCTGTACACATGAAAACATTTGATCTCAGGAAATCCCCCAATTACCACCTTTCCCTTTTTCAAGGTGAAAATAGTGCAAATGTATGTGGAAATATGGAATTCACTTTTGAATTATCTGTTTATTATTAAGTTACCTACCAGCAACATGACCAAGACATATGTTGTTACCCTGAGCATTTAAAAAGCCACCCCAAAATATTAAAATTGAATGGTCACTTTTGAAAAACCTCAACATGATTGAAATAATTCTTGGAAGCTCAAAGCTCAACCAAATGTCTATTGGTTACAGGCTTTTCATGAATCAGCTGTGGGTGTGTAAAAACAGGTTGATCAAGATTCTCAAACTTGTTTTTTTCTTTGTTGAAACCATACTCAGTCTGAGACAAAGTGATCTGCTCTCTAAATAGAGTAAGCACAAATTTTTGCTTTGATTATCACATTATTGTCTTTTCTTTCTTTTTTTTATTTATTAAATCATAGCTGTGTACATTAGGTTGTAATGGGGTACAGTGTGCAGGCTTCATATACAATTTGAAATATTTTCATTCAACTATTCGACATAACCTTCATGAGATTTTCTCATTTATTATGTGAAAACATTTGTGTTCTGCATTTAGTAGGTATGTACCTTCCTTTACAATATGAGATTAAGTACAATATCACCTAAAGGCACCACATTAGTATTTATTGATATTCTTATTAGGATTATGTCTGTAACTGCAGAAGATTTTGACTCATTTAGTAATTTAAGTTAGCTGCTAAATTTCCAAAAAGAATTTAAAAAGTAAATAAACAAATGAAGATAAAATTATTTATGTAGCATTGCTTCACAAGAAATAGAGTTGTTTGACTAACATTTTACTTTTCAACAGATGAGATGCTGGAGGGGAGACACAATCCAGGTGCCTGGTTTTGGGTACAAGCCACCCTGAAGAGAAGAATTTACTCTTTACCTACTCTTGTAAACAATTTTATATGAAGATTTAATAATGAATAAATATTTATAACATTGAAATAGTGCAATGTGAATGGTATGAAGATGTCATAAGACAGTTTGCCTACTGTTTGGCTAGATAAACGAGACATATAAAAAATATGAAAATCTAATTAAAAAAAAAGACAAATTCCAGTTAGCAGTAGGGTCAGTTAGTACTGGGTGAATTCAGAGGATGGAAAGAGAGAGAAAGAGATTTGGGCCTGGCTGCTCAGAATTTAAAGGATAAATAGGTGAGGCAGAGGGTATTTTGAACAGGAGAGCAGTGCCCCGAAGTGCTCTTATGTTTGAGCAACTGAAAGTAATTAGTTAATCTTAAGAAGAGGTTTTTGTTTTTGTTTTTGAGAGTAGTAGGAAAAAATAGTAGAAAAAAGTATCCAATGTACTCAGCCCTAATATGAAGCAAAGGTACCTTTCTAATTGCAGTCTTATTTAGGAATAGCTTCCTCCTTTTTGCTTTACCACTGATCCTCAGACCACTCTATTCATTCTAGAAAACAGGTGATCTCCTCGATGAACAAATTTATAAACTTAGTCTTGATTTAGATTAAGTTACACTTTTTATTGTTTTTCTACATTTTAACCTAAAAGATCATAATTTTCAATTAATTTTACATGCTTTCTATACCAAAATACTTAACTGTTACAATTTCTAAATCAAGAAGCATGTAAGTGACGTGGCACTGCCAGTCTACTTCTTTCTATTTTGAATTTGGGGGACTTTTGAAGCCATCATGTAGGAATTTGGAAAAGAAAGTTAAATTTATCACATCATCAGTGAACACCTGCAGTTCTGTTTTATGTAGGTGGAATTTGGCTGGCTGACTTTGTGGTTGCTACAGCTGTGTCTCTAGAATTGTTTTGATACCACAAGTTCAGCTCAGACACAATTACTTTTCCCATGCATGCTGATAATTTCTTTTCTATAACCCGACATCACATCTCATCATCTGCAAATCGTAATCGTGGCTTGTGGATGGATGGACATTAAGTATTGAGTTGTCAGCAAGCAATCCATTAGGGAATGAAGGATACTGAGAAATAATTAAATGGCTCAGATATGAAGATGACGACTACAACTACCTCATTAACATGATACTGGGTGGTGAAGGAAATATTTAAATTTTAGCTGTGATCATTTGGAAGCAAGAGTATATTGATTCAGGCCTTTGCAGACTATATTGCAGAAGAAATCAAGGAGTCTGCTTTCAAGCAGCTATATTTGACAGTGTTTTTCAGGCTAGAGAAAACCCAAGACTAACATCTCTCCCAAGAATTACAGATGATTAGTTCAAATTAGGAATAAATTTCGGATTATTCTAGGATAGTGGAGAAATGAAAGTCCCACACTTTTTCAAGTCCCAAACTCTTCAAGACTGAGATAACTGGAAATAACATTCAGATTTTAGGTTTTGAATGGGTAAGTTGTCAAATTACATTTTCCATTTTAATCATCATTGGTTAATCTAAGTTTAGTTTTAATGTACATATTCTAAATAAAGGAATAGAAATGCCCTGGTATAATTGAAAGCAGTGCCTCTCAACAACTTTACACTCATGTCAAATAAAAATTAATGCATATTAATTTTTAATGGAATCTGAATCTGGGACCCCAGATTCAGTATTAAAAGAAAAAACTACTTATATCTCTAAAGGACCAACCTGAGGCCCAGGTACAGACCCATACTAGCCACACAAGGACCGAGACAATAAAAATTTAAGCACACCTATATGACAGATACAGCACCCCTGTGTTGAGGGAAAGGAAAATAAATATTGAGAATATGGAAATGCTGTATAAACAGATCATGTTTGCTGTGCCAAATTGGCCCCTGTGATCTTCATGATAAGATTCTCATTACCAAAGGTTTGATATATATGTTTAGTGGAAGAAAGATTCAACATCTGCAGAAATCTTACCGGCACTTTTACATGTACTAGAACGGCTAGTCTGAGTTGCAGTAATTAAAATGGACTCATGGTGGAGGTCTAACCATTTTTGATGGTTACATGATGATGTTTTCCCCTTCAAAATAAATAGATTGACAGTCCATTAAATCTGACCCTCCCTTGAAAAGCCTAATGTCAATCAAAAAATCAATCTAGAAATGGTAAACAAAAATTATGGTTGGGACAGAGGGTGGTTTTCTCCACCAACTATCTCCCATATTTTCATCAAATCAGAAATCCAAAGCTTGTGGAATGAAATGTGCTAGATTGCCTTACACTCTCCTTATTTTTACTGTGTCTTTCCATACAGCCCTTTGCGTATATAATGTTGTTCATCTGTCTCGCCCTCTGGGAAAACTTCACAGGCTTTGTCAGTGAAATACCAGCAGAAGTGATGTGTGCCAATTCCAAGTCAAAGTATTAAAAGACATTTTTGGTAATGTCTCTTTTCTCCTGGCAACAGAACATAGTATGTTCCAAAATGGGTTATTTTCTTAACTTGCTTCCCAGAATGAAGAAAACAGGTAAAGCAGTGCCATATCCAACGTGTAATATGAGAAAAACAAAGTAAAATGTTGTCTGTATACTACTTTGATTTTATATTTCAATGTTAATGATATACTTGAAGAGGGCATATGAAATAATCCCTCAAACAATATTGTTGGATATGTTTCTTCTTGCCTTATTCAAAGCATCTCTGACTATGCCATTCAAATGTGTACCGAAAAGGGGAAAATCAATCATTTGCTATGAATATTATATATTAGCTGTGTATTATAATTTTCTACAATTCTACATGATGATTGCCATCCAATAGTTAATCACAGACTTACTAAGTTTGAGTGAATTATGGCATTTTGATCTTAATCAAAGCTCATTTCAACCCAAAAGTCATTTTATAAGAATTTACCTGATTTCTGGTTGTAAAATTAGAATATATATTTTTAGCTAGAGATTGTCAGAAACAGACTCCAGGCTCAGGGAAGTTATGAAAATAATCCACTGCAAAAGGGATTGAGATCTTACATTAAAGAAGAATAAGACTTTTTTGTCAGAAGGTGAGGGAATATCTCCCAAACAAAGGGACATAGTGTGGTGAAGGAAAGTCTAAAGGAGGCAACTTTGGGGGCATTCAGTCCTACTAGAAACAAGAAGGAGAATGATTTTATGGAATGAGAAGATATCCCTTGAGTTATCATTAAACTATATAAAATTCTTCTAAGAGCTTTGCTAACACAATATAATTAGACTCCCCTTTTGTATTTGTCACTTGACTTTAGTATTCAGAATTTCATAGGGTGAAAGAAAGTACATGGTTAGTTACACGGCCATTCCTAAACAATTCCATTTTTGACTCTTAGATAATTGAAGTAGCACACTCGGGAATGGATGTGGGATGGGGAGAAGTCGATAGCGAGATAGAAACCCAGAGATATTAAAGATGAAAAATAGAGAGAAGGGGTAGTAGACTTGTTAGGAAAGGTGAGGAAAAAGGAAGTATAAAACTAAAATTCAACGTTCTGGACAGCAGACTTGAGGAATGACTGTCCTATAGACATGTACATACAAGAGTGTGCATGCACTGACACACACATGCACACACACATACACACCTCTGATTCTTACTCCTAGGGATTTCCTTTTCATTATCTTGAGTACAACTCTATTTTTCCACATATTATCAATCATTCTCAAATTTTCCTGAATTTATAGTGTCATTGAAGGCCTATAGGTTATTTTTTTCTCAATTAAAAATTAGTGCATATGTGCACATAGGAAATCCTAAGAGAAGAGCCTGATTAATATTCTCAAAGAAAGTACACCTGTGTGGACAGCCCCAGATCAAAAAACAGATCATGAACCGAAAGCTAAAGCCTGCCTTGGGCCACCTTCCATTCATAACCCAACTACCTCAAGGATAACCACTTTTCTGCCTTTTACTAAGCCTGGAAGGATAGGATGTTAAATTAATATATATTTTTTCAAAACCCAATAGTGAGTTGGATTTTAATTTTTTTTCATATTTTTATAGCTTTTTAATATTAAAAGGTTAAATTCAAAAAGTTATTTTTGTCCTATAACATGTTGACTTATTGTACTTTGGGCAGTGGTCTGATCATTTCTTTTAAAATATTCACTGAGGAAAGGAGAATGAGAATAGAATATAAGGATAATTACAGGCAAGGGCAAAATGTGGAATTCTACATTCAGAGAATGAGAAAATTCAAGCTAGGTTATGTCTGCTTACATAATGTTTTTGCAATAAAATTCTTATTTTCTATTTACTAAGAGTGTTATATATATGACAAGTCCTGATCATATCCACTTCATTTTCAGTCATCACTATAATGAATTTATCATAAAGCCAGTGACTAATTTTTGTATGTGTTGCATTGCTAGTAGCTGTTCTGAGCTCCCCAATGAGTAATTGCAAGTTAGGATTCCAGCAGGAGAGAATGACTACAAATCCCTCCACACTCTCTTAGAACAAGAATCTAAAATGCTTTTAAACGAAGTGCTTGATATAGGACCAGTTAACATACTTTCCCTTGCAGGCCAGGAAATCTATCTGGGTAGATTTATTTACACTATTTCTGTAAGTTAGGGTCAAGAACATTTCTAATCTTTTTCAGCTAATTTGTATTCTCTGAATATTTACAACTGAACCTTTAAACCCATTTATAATACCTATTATTTTAATTAATAAGGCACTTGCTTTAGACAATAGAAAACATTTTAATCAAACATGTTAATCAGAAAGATATTGATTGGTGATAATGACTAACAAAATAATATTTAATAATTCAATCTACATTATGCATCTTTCTCTTATAATGCTGGTTGACTATCCTCAGCATTATAGAATTGATAGAATTTATCCACCACAGTTAGAATTAAACTGACATAATACACAATAAATGTTTTACATTGATCATATAAAGATATATGGAATTCATTGTCATTAGAAGAAAATGGGACTGTTGTCAAAGAGCATAAAACATACTAAAGATTGTGTTATTAAAATGCAAATTATTATTTTAATATAATGATCTATTTTATTTAAAAAATTCATCAAGATTTTAGCAAGCTGAAACCTCTAATAAAAGTTAGAAAACATTATATTTAAAATATCATAAGAAATTGAAATTATTCCTTAGTTGTTATACCCAGCAGTAGAATTTCACAGAACCAATACACATTAGTGATGTGAGATTTGATTATAGCTTAAATAGCTCTTTTAAACTGCAAAAAGGGTGATCATTTGCAAAGAGAAAATTGAACAGAATATGTTATTATTGAATTTAGGATTATGAGTATACATTGATTTTAAAATGTAGCTTTTGGCAATTTTATCAGAGCTCATCCTGACTTTAAAATAATACTTCGAGAAACTACTACTTCTTTGGAGGAATAATGACAGTATCTAAAATCGCCATACATTCTTGGTTTTGGCAGAAGTACTACTCAACTTACTAATTTCAAAAAGTAAAAATTATGTATCTTCATCAATTTTTAACTGAAAATCATTTTTTCTTGAATTGTCCTGCCAAGAATATATATATATATATATATATATATTTTTTTTTTTTTTTGGTAGCAAAGCATCTTAAATGGTACCTGCTCACCTGGCCTGATGCAAATGGTAGGTGTATGTCACACCCCAAGAGATAAGGTAATATGTAAGTCTCCAGAAAGTAAAAAGAATAATAATTTAAACCAAAATCAAAAACTTATGGTTGATGTTAAGAATAAGTAGACTCTGCTTTGGCTACCATAATTAAAGGGATGGAGACTTCTGAGGCCCTTTGTGTCTAAGGGTACCCTTACTCTGCCTTTTTACTGCTTTCAAATCTAAGATGTTATTCCTGGCGATTTTATTCACCTATATCTTATAGAGTCACTGGACCATTCCATAGACTGTAGGTTCAACATCATTTCTGCCCTACCCATTTTTCCAGCCTTGTCTTTTCGACTCTGTTCTTCAGTGCTGTGCACCAGGTGCAGTGTGCAGCTTGCTCCCTCCACAAGCTCATGAAGCTCTTCTCCACTGTACCACCTTTGCACATACTCTTACGACAGCATGAAAGTGTTTTCCCTCTATTCATTCTTATCCTCCAGTGTTCAGTTTAAATGTCACATTCTCAGTTGGCAATAAGTCAATGGCATATCTCAGTGGCTTCCCTCACTGCCAGAATCTGAAGGTCTCTTAAATTGTTATTCTCCCATTACAGGCTGTTTCTATCATTGTGAATATCATGTATGTCTGTTACTAATTATGCTTTTTTGCCTATGTAGATATATTGACATGCATCAATGTACATCACTAAAAGATTTCTCACTGGTCTGCCATCTATCCTCTAATTTGCCTTAGTTCATAGACACTGTCTATTTTGTGCAATGTATGTTTTGTGAGACAGAGTCTTAATCTATTGCCTAAGTTAGATTGCCATGGTGTCAGCCTAGATCACAGCAGCCTCAAACTCTTGGTTTCAATCCTCCTGACTCAGCCTTCTGAGTAGCTGATACTACTCACCACAGCACCCGGCTAATTTTTCTATTTTTAGTAGAGGTATGGCTTCACTATTGTTTAGTCCGGTCTCAAACTCCTGAGTTTAAGTAAAGCTCCTGCCTAGGGCTCCCAGAGTGTTGGGATTACAGGTGTGAGCCACAGCACACAGGCATATTTTATTACAACAATAGTAAATATGAAGCCTGCTACATAGAAAGCAAATAGTATTCTTGATAATTTATTGTGGTTATCCTTAACATCTATCCATTCTAGGCACCTTTAAATAACCCCTTTATATGCAGCTAAAAATTAGTTACCAGAGTAGATGTGCTCTGGAACCTGTAACTAGCTATTAGCCTTCCTTAACCAGGTATGTAAGTTTTCATTAATCCTACTTGAACTGTCTTGACAGCGTCATCATTATCCCTTTCTAATTCCTCTTTCCAATTATTCCAGACCTTGTATACCTTCCAGCCTCTGAAGGCAAATAGCATCTGCAAGTGTCAGTTCAAATATCATACCGTCTTTGCTCACAATAATGAAGACATTTCTGCCTATGGATTATTTTTTTCTTAAATGCTTCCTCTTTTATTATTCTTCCATTTCAGAAGGAAAAGTTTTCTTTCTCAGAATTCCATGTCAGTTACCTAGCTTTAAATTTTAATCTTACTTGAAGGATTTAACTTACTTGAATCCTTGGGGATAAAGTCTAGAAATTATCCTTTGTAACCATTCACACACATTCATTTAAGTTCTCCAACTTCTGTCTCTAAATTGATTCATATTCTACCCGTTTCTGCACATTCCATTGTCAACTCCCCTTCAGTATATATTATTATAACTCAATACGGCCACGACAATAACCAAAGGCTTTCCTCGTTCTCTCATTTAGCCTTCTCAAAATATATCAGAAAAGACGCCAGCTTGAACATCCAAAATGTCACCCTTAAAACAGAATACTTCAAGGCTTTCTATTTTCTTCAAAGTAGAATCCAGGCTTTTTGATCTGGCAGCTGGAGCCTTTGAGATTTGTTTCTAACAGAATTTCCCCCTCTTTCCCCTTCATTCTATTTCTTCCACTTACTTCCTCTGTAACAGTTTTCCTCATGGTGCTTCCCGGGAGTCCTTCTCTACCCCTTCCTTCCGTTAACGCTCTTACTTAATGGCATTTCAGAGAACATGTCCTGCCTCATCCTCATTCACCACAAACTCTCCTGGCAGGTCTTTCTCCCAATACTCCAGTAGCATGTTGTTATCGTAGGTACGTTTTACCATGTGTGCATTTAAGAGTTCTGCACACAATGCAATGCAGTGCAAATGTATGAATACAATTCCACCGTTGCCATTCCTCATTTGTAAGACTTTAGGAGAGGTAATTATCTGCTCCTCAGTTTCCCCTTCTGAGATATGAGGATGATCACTAAGGATTCTTAGAAGATTTAACAAACTATGCTCTACTCAATAGAAGCTCCCACAAAATGCTCCAAGCTTATTTGATGTGGATTATTATCTGTGCCATGAGCATATGTCTGTGTATCTGTCTCCGTAGAGATTTTCCATCCCTTCTGGGAGAATTTATAGCTTGTTTATTAAGGTGTTAGCATAGCGTAGAACAATGGTATACAATTATAGGCATTCAAAATTTTTTGAGTTAAAGTTTGAAGGAACGAATAAATGATTTGGGAAATCTGTGAGCTTTCTTCCACTACAGCAGGTTTTACTTAGGGATGCTCTTCAGTATTTTATACATATCAAATCCACTAACCTATCTAAAATAACCTGTCTAAAATAGAGATGTCATCTGAGTAATTTGAGAGCAATCTCTGGAGACACTGTGGCAATTATTTTTTTTTTAAATTGACAAATGATAATGAGTAAAAGCTGAAAATGATTCTTGCAGAACAGCTTTGGGGCTTACTGAGGCTTGTTTCTATGTTCCTGCAGGTGTTAGCCATTTGCTATGATGTCAGCTCTGTGAGCCAAAAGACATTTATTTTTCAAACTTTGAAATACTTAGGGGTCCCGGTGAGGTGACCGGGAGAAGTAGTCAACACTAGGAGATCACATTCCATTTGTTATTTACTCATGAAAATGGATGATTTTCCATTTGCATATGATTTTGCTGAGATGTGCAAATGGACAAGTGATGGCGACTGTTTGACAAATTAGCCAATCTACTGTATTTTTTTAAACTCATGTGTATAGTCTAATAATCTTATACTTGTTATGGCTTAGAATTTTTCCATATGTAATTTATGCATGTGAATGGGTGAATTGGCCATGGAGGAAAATACCTGGTGGGGAGGAGGAGGTAACCATGAAACAATAAAACTTCATAGTTTATAAGGCAATGAAACAAAATGATTTGAGAAAATACTCACATAAAATTCATCAAGACAGAATGTATTTAAGAACTCTATATTTGAAATGCTAGTATACTTAACATCAAATACTTAACTCGAATACAATTGATTTGTTTCTTAATGCTTCTAAGATCGATAATGAATATATTAATATTTATTTACTGAGTCATTTAAAGACCTATTTCACTCTTTTAACAGACATGATGTTGTATTATACAGTAAGTTTGCAATTCATGTGACTTCAGAATATTCTTCTCTGTTTAAGTATCACATTTTTTGCATTAATTTAAATGAACGTGTTTGTATATATGTCTATATATATACACATATGTACTAACATATACAGAATCTCAATTCTGTAAAACTGAATTTTTATAGTCCAAGCTTATTTATAATTGGCATATTACTATAAATGAGAAAAAATGACTCTGTGTCTCAGACTAAAATAAAATGATATCATTTCAGGATTTTAAGTAAGGAGAAGTAAAGAGAAAAAAGGAAACTGTTCCTTTTCCTTTCCTAGTGAATATGACAGAAAGAAGGAAGGTGCCGTCAGTTCAGTGTATTTGGAAATTTGTCATCATATTTATATAACAAAGAATCTCTGCCAGGCCAAGAGTAAAGTGAAAATATAAGGAGTAATCAATGATAGAGTGTCATGAGAAGAGCTGATAACAAGGAAATATTTTCAGAGAAATTTTAATTACTTTTTAAGTCATAATTCTTTTTCAACAAAACTAGGGTACACTTATAGGAATTTCTTTCTATGGAAAACAGGAAGAAAATATCATTAGTGCTGTGCAGATTAAGGAACAACTTGGGCTTAGTGTATCAATGTTATTAATGTGCACATGTAACTATGTGAGAGCTAGTTCATGATTACAGGTAGAGAAGAAGCCAGAAAGTCAATTGCTATAATTTACTAGAAATTGTTGGAAGAGATCAGGTTTTGTCACTTCATAAAAATAGTAGAAGAAAGGTGGAGAGAAGTACATCCTATGAATTGCAATTTAAAGATTTTTCTGTTGTTTATTTTCTCACTGCTTGTACAACTGGAAGCCGAAAGAATATTCCAGAAGTAATATTGAGACAAAGGAGACCTATACTAACTTCAAACCCTATTATTGTAGAACTGCAAGACAAACTATAAAGCCACAGGAAAACTTTCACCTGGGTGTTTGCAGAAGTACCTTTCTCTGGATAAAATTATTCTTCAGTTTAGACAAGAGGGGCAAAAAAAGCTTGAGGAACATTTTTTTGATTTCAGGTTAAATTTTCAGAAAGCAGAATAGAAATTCAAGGGAAACAATGGTAAGAATTGGGTGGGTTACAAGGGAATGAGTGAAGAGAGAAAACACCAAGGACATACGTTGCTGTTGTGATCTCTATTAAAAGAGCAGGTGTTACGTTGGGTGGACCAACCACATGAAGACTTCAGAGAGATGGTAATGAAGGGTGACTTGGGTAAGAGGAAGCACTTTGCCATTGATTTTGAGGGGTGGTGTGACCTAGATAAAAGGAAATACATTTTTAATAATCTTTGACCATTTGGATGGCAAGATATTTTTTTCCCATCCTCAGATCTACTTTCTGGTTGCTGTTGAGTTAGTTTATCTCTAATTTCTCCAATTTATTTATTGTGCAACTTTAGAGTAGAAAGCACAAAGCAACTATTTGGAGACATAAAAAGGGCTGACTTTCTAACAGACGTATAGTCTGATGGGGAATAAAAACTATCCAATAAGTTTGTTCTTCTACACTATAAACTTGTGACATATTCAGTTACGCATGTTTATATTTTCTCTTTTTGTTTCATTTTTTTACCACAATCAACAAATTGTCATGAGAGAATCAGAGAAGAAGGGCAATAAAATTCTGTCTTTTGATTTCCCAAACAGGAGTAGGGATGTGTGAAATAATTTGGGGGAGAAATTATAGGTTTCAGAAGAACCCACATCACGGCGCAAAGTTATAAGAATTCTACGCTGAGGAAGAAGACAAGAAGAATGCAAAAGAGTTAGAGGCAAGTCCAGTACTCTGAGAAGAGTCCCTCAGTGGGAACAGCACCGAGTCAGGGTTCTGAAGAGACTGGGGGCTTGGACGTTTCTTTGACTTCTCTTCTCCTGATGCATGGACAGGCATCAGGAGAAGAGACGCACGGTGGCCTACTCTTTGCCATTGTTCTTTTCTCACAATAATATGAGCCCCTACAAAGCAAAGATTACCTTGTTCATCTTTACATCCCCCCTTCCTGGTGCTGGGCCCAATGAGCACGGATGCATAGATGTCGTACTTCAACATTTGTCAAATTCTAGTATTGGGGAGAAGAGAATCATAATTTTTAGGTCTGCTACAAATTAGAGTAACAAATGGTTTTAAAACTGAAATGTTTTAGGCAAAGGTTATATCATATTTGGTTTATTTTCTTATGTGACAATGTTTTCTTTTAGTTAAATACAAAGTCCAATGCAATATAAATCTTTATTTCTTCTGGTCATGTATGTTAAAAGATTTGTTAGCATCTGTCACATCAACAGACTGGATAATGGTAATTATTAAGAAGTCAGCTGCTGAATGAATGGCTCAGCTCATGCAAGGCCTAGTGTTTTATACCAGTGAAATGTCTTAGGTGTTAGTGTATGAGAAAATAGTGAGAAGACTGAAATTATTAAGTGAGAGTATCATTATATTAAAAAACAAAAGTAGCAGATAAACATTTTGGAAGACATAAAGGTAATTTTTATTTGTGATGCTCATATGGGTTCCTTAACTTCTTACAACCATGAGTTAAGGTATTTCTTACACATAACAGTATATTGCAAAAGCAAAAAGAAAAAGACTGGATCAGTACTGTATTTCCCATCATCCTTCATAGGCATACAAGTGTACAAGTGTTTTGTTATTAGTTTTCCATTTGTGCTTCCTAGTGCAATGTAACATTACTTACATAATATTTTAAAGAAAAGAATTTTGAATCTTAAGTGAACTAAACTTAAGTGAAAGCTAATTAACTGAACACTCACTATCGGCTTAAATATTTTTCTTTCCCTGGCCCCTGGCTCATAGCTTTGCTGGGGCTTGCTCTTCTATGCCTTCTCTATTTTTGTTACACCCAGTATACTTGTAACAATGGCTTGTTCCAAGTAAATCTCTTAGGAGGATTTAAATGTCCTTTGGGCAAGGGACATGTCTACTTTTTCGTTTAATGCAAAAGACTTATTACATGTTACTTGTTTTTGTATGAACCAGTTGTGATCATATTGAAGTCATGAAAGTAATCAACAGCTAAATGCAATACAAAACCAACTAAATAGTTTATAGAGTAGAGTAATTGATTAAAGCACCACAAACAGAATAGAGATTGCAACTGGGTATAAAGACCAGTGTTCTAATGAATATAGAAAAAATGATTATGTAGAGGAAAAAAGTTAATTCTTCTTAAACGATGTCTAAGTGGAGAATTTTAAAGGATTCAAAAAGCACAATTCTCAGTAAGTGAAGTGTACAACAGTATTCTAAGATATTCTTCTTAGCAAAGTATCTCAAGTATTCCATGTACTCAGCCCTACTATGAAACTAATCTATAGCTTTCATATGAAGGCTATAATTCAATTATAGTACAAGAATACAGGGAAAGGGGCAAGGGAGGGGAGGATGGGGGGAGGATGGGTGGAGAGAGAGTAATTGGTGAGACCACACCTATGGTGCATCTTAGAAGGGTACAGGTGAAACTTTCTAAATGCAGAATATAAATGTCTTAACATAAAAACTAAGAAAATGCCATGAAGGCTATGTTAACCAGTTTAATGAAAATATTTCAGATTGTATATGAAACCAGCACATTGTATCCCATGATTGCATTAATGCACACAGCTATGATTTAATAATGTATATATAGATGTGTAAAGTAAGACAAGTGAAAGATCAACCATGTCTACCGCTCTAATTTAACATTGGATTAACATTAGACATTGAATAAATGGGATCTGATGTTGTAGAAGCATCTTGAAAGTCTGTATCAGATTTAAAAGGGTAACGAATAGCAAGCTTCATAATATGTACTTTTTTCCTTCATCTTTTGATAACCCCAAACATATTTTTTTTTCTTTTTTAGTCAATGGGGAATTGAGAGGGGCATATTGATCAGAGCTATATACTTGGGTGATAAATAGCAGCTAAATATTATTTTACTTATTTTAAATTTAAAATCATTTATTTTACTGAATTATTTTTCCATTTTTATCTTTTTTCCATATTATATCATGTGATAATTTATAAAAAGTATAGAAAATTATCTTAACATATTCACTAAGAAAATGATTACTTACCAGTATTAAATTTCTAAAGATTCAATATTAAAATCTAGTTAAATTTCACTTTGCCTTTAGACAACATGGTTTAAGAAAGACTAATCTAAAATGTTAGCTATGAGGACAGCGCTGGTATCTCAGTGAGTAGGGTGTCGGCCCCATATACCAAGGGTGATAGGTTCAAACCAAGCCCCAGCCAAACTGCAACAAAAAAATAGCCAGGTGTTGTGGTGGGCTTTATAGTCCCAGCTACTCGGGAAGCTGAAGAGAATTAATTGCCTAAGTTCAAGAGCTGGAGGTTGCTGTGAGCTGAGATGCCATTCATAGTACTCTACCGAGGGCGATAAAATGAGACTCTCTCTCAAAAAAAAAAAAGGAAAAAAGTTAACTATGCCTAATAACACTATTGTAACATCATTTACATAATAATTTTTAAATAGCTAATACAATGTTCAGAAAAAAGACTAACTATATGATTTACATTTGTTCCATTGGATTTCTTCCAAACTCTCTCTCTCTCTCTCTCTATATATATATATATATATATTTTTTTTTTTTTTTTTTTTTGAGACTCACTCTGTCACCCTGGGTAGAGTGCCCTGGCATCATAGCTCATGGCAACCTCAAAACCTTAGGCTCAAGTGATCCTTTTGCCTCAGCCACCTGAACAGCTGAGAATATAGGCTCTCACAACAATGCCCAGCTAGTTTTTCTATGTTTAGTAAAGACGGGGTCTCACTCTTGCTCAAGCTGGTCTCTTCCACTTGAGCTCAAGCAATCTCTCTGCCTCTGCCTCCCAGAATGCTAAGATTTAGATGTGAGCCACCGTGCCCAGACTCATTTTTACTATTATTTTTGTCTTTATATTTTACTCACTTTTTATTTTAATTTCATTTATTTATTTATTTTAAGTAGGTTCTTGCTCTGTCTCTTAGGCTAGAGTGGGATGCTATTAGCATCTTTGTGGCTTACTGCAACCTCAAACTCCTGGGCTCCAATAATCTTTCAGTCTCAGCTTCCCGATTAATTGAAACACCAGGCACACACCATCTGTAGTTCCAACTAATTTGTTTTCATTTTTATTTTTTGTAGTGATAGTGTCTTGCTGTTGCTCAGGCTGGTCTCCAACTTCTGGCCTCCAACAATCCTCCCACTTCAGCTTCTCAAACTTCTGATTATAGAAGCATGAGCCACAACTCGGGCCTTCCTCCCTTTTCATTTTATATTTTATAGTATGGAGACACCTGAGTCAGAGGTTGAAAAATTAAATAAACAAATTAACCACAATAATAAAAATTGACACTGAAGTTGTTATGCCTTGTCTCATACACCGTTTATTGACATTCTTCTAATTCCTCAGATTCTTGCATGAATTTATGACTATTGCCTAAAAACTACTGAATGTATGCTTTAATATGATATTTCATTTCTTATGCAGTGGAACATAAATATTTGAACTCTATGAAATAAACATTATCTATTTATTTTTACTCAAGGGCAAGTTATGAACTCAAGATGCCTCCAAATATTGCATAATGACAATATATGTATATTTACATGGCATACTTATCAATATGAATATGCCAATTTCTGTAAAGCAGAGCTTGGTGTGTTTTTAGAATAACCTCATGAGGAAATACATTTTTGTTGGAAAGTTAAAATTACAAGCATTATTCTTTATTTAAGAAAAACATTGTTATCAAAAAATATGTTTGTTTCTTATTAAATATATTATATGTGTAATCTCAAAAGAAGATATGCATGTCTAAATCCAATTCTTTATTCAGAAAATATATGGTAGATTAATTTAAATTCAAGTCATAGGATTGTATCTCTTTATTTTTCTTGTATATTGGTCAAGGGAGGTTAGTCAGACATTTTACCCATATCCTATTAAAGGCCAATAGAGAGCTGATGTAGATAATTTTGTGAATATTGAACTAGTTTCATAGTTATTAATTGTTTGTAAAACTATTTTGTATATATAAACAGAGATTTTTCAAAAGTAGTTTGTTCTATAAATTTGAAAATAAGTACAGTGAATATTTTAATAACATTTAGCAGAAAGGCCTTCAGGGATAATAAGCAGTAATTATGTTAATAAACCTCTTTAAATTTCAAAGTAGATGAAATAAACATGCAGTTTTGCATTGTAGTGTTTTTAACTCACGGTTTTAGAAGCAAATTTTTAATTTCCTGTGTAAAACTAAACAATTGTTTCAACACATATTTCTTGCTTATTGTTTAATAGTAATCAATACTTTCCATGTATATGTAGATAGAATAATAAGGCAATTATTTCAACCTCAACAAGAAATAGGAAATTCTTGGCTTGGCGCCTGTGGTTCAACGGGCTAAGGCGCCAGCCACGTACACCTGAGCTGGTAGGTTCGAATCCAGCCTGGGCCCGCCAAACAATAATGACAGCTGCAACCAAAAAAAGAAAAAAAATGGCCAGGCATTGTGGCGGGCGCCTGTGGTCCCAGCTACTTGGGAGGCGGAGGCAGGAGACTCGCTTGAGCCCAGGAATTGGAGGTTGCTGTGAGCTATGATGCCACGGCACTCTATCCAGGGTGACAGCTTGAGGCTCTGTCTCAAAAAAAAAAAAAAAAAAAGAGAAATAGGAAATTCTTAACTATACTTATTAAATTTAATCATTTTTGTAGTATTAACTAACCCTTTCATTTTTATCAGAATAAATCAATATTATCACAATACTTCAAGCCACCACCATGTTTCACCTAGATCATTGTAATGGTGTCCTAATTAGTCTCTACTTTTATCCTTGCTCATATTTCCTAATCTAAATTAGTAGGCAAAGAGCTACTAATTTTAAATGTAAAATTCTTCATGCCAGGTTTTTGGCCAGCTCCCTCAGAAGTCCTCCATTCTTAGAACTAAAGACCGTATTCTGCTCCTAATATCCAATCTGTCCTGGCCATTCATCCTTTCTGCAGCCTCATCACCTGGTAATTCTTGCCGCTGGCTCTCTCCGCCCCAGACATACTGGCCTTCTGCTCTTTTCTTTTCTTTTTTTTTTTTTTTATAATTTTATTGAATCATAATTCTGTACACTGGTGCAATCATAGGGCACGATTCATATACATTCAGAAATGTTTTGATCGTACTGTTACAGATAGCCTTCATGGCATTTTCTTGATCACTATATAAAG
>CAUYON010126409.1:0-38718 GCA_963573935.1 Arctocebus calabarensis | reverse complement strand
AATCATGGGGCACAATGTGCTGACTTCATATACAATCTGAAATATTTTGGTTGAACTGTTAAACATAACCTTCATGGCATTTTCTTAATCACTATATGAAGACATTGATATTCTACATTTAATAAGTTTCACCAGTACCCTACTAAGATGCACCGTAGGTGTGATCCCACCAATTGCCCTCCCTCCATCTGTCCTCCCTTCTCCCCTCCCCTCCCTTTCCCTTTTCCCTGTATTCTTGTGCTATAATTGGGTTTTAGCCTTCATATGAAAGCTGCAAATTAGCTTCATATTAGGGCTGAGTACATTGGATACTTTTTATTCTATTATTGAGATACTTTGCTAAGAAGAACATATTCCAGCTCCATCCATGTAAACACAAAAGAGGTAAAGTCTCCATCTTTCTTTAAGGCTGCATAGTATTCCATGGTATACATGTACCACAATGTCTCTCTTTCTCATACCAGGCTGAAGTGTAGTGGCTACACGCACTGTAACCTTGAACTCTTGGGCTCACGTGATCTTCCCTCCCCAAGTCTTCTAAGTAGCTGGGACTGCAGGTGTACACTGCCATGCCTGGCTAATTTTTAATTTTTTTTCACAGAGACAGGGTCTTGCTATGTTGCCCAGGCTTGTCTCTAACTCCTATCCCTAAGTAATTTTTCTTCTCTGGCCTCCTAAATTTCTGTGATTACAGATGTTATTCACCTTGCCTGCCCTAAATTTTAAAATGTGTTTCCTCAGTTGTACCAGTCATATTTCAAGTGCCCAAACAGCTACACATAGCTAGTAGCTATCACATTGGGCAGCACATGTCTAGGATTTACATTTATGCATCATATAATAAAATCATTTCTGGAGTTTTTAAATAATATCTATTGAATCCAACTATGAGCAATGAAAAAATTAGCATATACTTTTCTTTCCTTTCCTCCAAGTCAAATTACAGTGATTAAAAAGTGCAGCCTTTCTAAATCTTATTCTTTATTGTTAAATATATTTATAAATCAATTATTTATGTACAGCTTTAATAATATGCTTTGACTTCTGGAATACTTTTGCACTGCTGGTAGGATTGCAAACTCATACAACCTCTATGGAAAGAAGTATAGAGAATTCTCAAAGAACTAAAAGTTGACCTTGCATTTGATCCCAGAATCCCATTACTAAGTATCCATCCAGAAGAACAAATATAATTTTACTGCAAGGACATTTGCACCAGAATGTTTATTGCAGCTCAATTCACAATTGCCAAGGTGTGGAATCAACTCAAGTGCCCATCAACCCACAAATGGATTAACAAACCATGGTTTATAGTACTTAATGCCCCCTCCCTGGTCTCCTTGCTGCCACTCTTTGACTTCTATAGTCATTTTTTTACTCGGTAGTCAGAGTAACATGTAAATCACATACTGTACTTATTGTACCTCACACATAGAATGGTGGTCAGTTGCCATTTGTTCTACAAGGGTATGACAATTAAGTTTGCAAATAGATCCTAGAAAAAGTACTATATATCTCATTGCTGAGGTCACTATAGTCACGTTCAAAGTACTCCCCTTGGGAAGCTATGCATCAACACTGGAACCCAGTCCACCCTTCACTGAAATTTTGGAACTCTTTTTTCCAGAATGGCCATCAGAACTGTCATCTGTCAATGATATTCTGAATGCCATCAAGGTGTCTTCCATTTGATATTTTCTTTGTCTTCAGGTAAAGAAAAAAGTCACGGGGGGCCAGATCAAGTGAGTAGGAAGGGTGTTCTAATACAGTTATTTGTTTACTCACTAAAAGTTCCCTGATAGACAGTGTCATGTGAGCTGGTGCATTGTCATGATGCCAGAGCCATGAGTTGTTCAGGTTATTTTCCTCTAACGTTTTCACACTGCCTTTTCAGCATTTCCTAATAGCAAACTTGGTTAATTGTTTGTCTTGATGGTACAAATTCATAATGAACAATCCTTCTGATAGCAAAAAAAGTTTTCCAACATCATTTTAACTCTTAATTTGGACTAATGGAACATTTTTGGTCATGGGGATTTGGCTGACTTCCATTGAACACTTTGATGCTTTGTTTCAGGGTCATATCAGTACAACCATGTTTTCATCATCAGTGATAACACAGCCCAAAACATCGTCTTCCCTCTCCAAAAGGTCTTGGCAAACTTTGACACTCCTTTGCCTTTGTTCATCAGTGAACTTCTTTGGGACCATTTTTGGACACAACTTTCTCATGCCAAGATTTTCAGTTAAGATTTTTGTAACTGTTTCCTGATCAATGTTTACTTGGTCTGCTATGCTTCTCACAGTCAGTTGATGATTTTGATGCATAATTTGACAAATTTTTGCAATGTTTTCATCTGTTCTGCTCACCACTGACTGCCCTGACCACTCTTCATCAGTGATGCTTTCTATCCCTTTAAAAAACATTTATTTCATTTGTACACTGCCATCTTCTTCATGGAATTATCCTCATAAAATTAGCCTAACATGTCCCTGATTTCACTTCCCCTCTTGCTGAGTTTAACAAGAAACTTAATGTTTGTTCATCACTCTAATTTAAGCTCTGACATTCTTGTGACAACACACAAAAACATGAAACAACAATCATAAATGCCACTCAGTGAGACACCACATGTTGACATGAACACATGATATACCAAGGTTCTGAAGACTTACCAAGTTGTTTGTACACTGCTGCCAACATAAGCACATGTTGGCAAACTTAACTGTCATAACCTGGCCCTATGTATAGCTTAGCCCTAACTCTCTGTCTTGCTGTGCTTTATTTTCATTTGCTCACCACTGTCTTGCCACTTTGACCTCTTTTCATCACACCAGCTCCATTCTTCTTCATGGCCTTTCACCAGCTCTTTCTTCAGATCTTCACAGGATTGGTTTATTTTAGTCATTCCTGTCTCAGTTGAAATGTTATCTCCTCAGAGAGGTCCTCCCTGGCCAGCTCACTTAGAATAGATTCTCTTCCTCAATCTCTGTTGTATTTTTATAGCACTCCTCATAATCTGATATCTTCTCATTGATGCATTGGCTTATTTTCTATTTCCATTCATTAGGATGTAAAAACCATCAAAGGCTTTTCTGTCTTGTTTGGTGTTACATTGCAGACACAACAATATAGCCTGGTTCATAGCTTTAGCTTCTAAGATTGAGTAAGATGACAATTCTTTCCCAGCAAGAATGGCCAGCTTCTATTCTGGCCACTGGATGTAGATCATCAGTTTAAGTATTATGGTAGATGTTAAGAAGTGAAGTCTTTGATCATGTTTATAATCATGGGAAAACATCACATTTAAAAAAGTCTCTTTTGGTAAGAAAGATCATAATATATTCCAAGATGAGAATTTTTCTCCACATATATTTCTCACATATCTTGCTTATTTTGTTTTGTGTTCTAAAAATAAATACTGTTTTTTTATCTGTTGCTTTTATTATGTATAAATGGTTTCACAAAATGCATTTTTGTGTCTCTGTCTTTTCATTTTTATTTCTTATTTTCCCATTAGTATATTTGCATTTGTTTTCATTCTATAATTTTCTTTCTCTTTATACTATTATCTTTATGACTTTGTACATATTTTCTCTTTTTTGCTTTTCCCCCATCTGCCACTCCTCCTATCTCTCTCTCTCCAAACTAGAGATAAGTTAAAACAAAATATATCTGATTGTGCCTAATATTTATTTAAAATTTACATTTAGTGTTTTAATTTTTGAAATAGAAAAAGCCTTTCCCTTTAAAACAAAAACAAACCTACTAAAATTTAAATAATATTGCTCTCTACTTTATGAGTCTTAATTTTCTTGTCTAATAATATTTAACTGAAAAAAATAGTTCTTTTTTTTTTCTCTTTACATCTAAAGTTTATTCACCACCAGATGGGTTTTTTGTCATGGCTGATTCTGCAGGGGAATGTGATATTATTATACACTTACTTGTCTTCATACAACTTAACAAGAAAATATACTGGGCCAAAAGCCTATACTAGCTTTAGAGAATTTTTAAAAAGATGGAAGTTAAGGTTTAATTTTTTTTTATTGATTATTTCTTTTTGTTATTTTTGCTTCATAGGGTGAAGTAACCAAAGGAATTATATGATGATGATGATTATTATATAATACACAATTTTATAAAAAAATTTTTTTATGTCAGGTTAATATGAGGGTACAAACAGCCAATATTCACAATATTTGAATTTTTTAGGTAGAGTCTCTCCCAAAAGGTGTGCCATGCACCCCTACATTGTGTCAACTCAGTAGGAGCACCCCCTAAAACCCCCCAACTTAAATTGAAATGAATTTTTCTCCCATGTGGGCATGAATTAGATCATCTACTGGGTTCATATTGGTATTTAAAAAATAGTCCTTTATTAAAGATTAAGTGGAGAATAGGAGACAGTTATTTATAAAATTAAAACTATAAATGCCAAGGACATTATAAGACCATTTAAAAGAATACGACTTCTTGAGGAATTAGACAATAAGGAGTCTTTGTGAACATCATGTATTTTCTCTTTACCTACCTTTGTCGCCAGAAATATGTTGAATCCAACATACTTACTCCCTACCTGATTACATACTTTCTTTCTTAATATATCAATGATTTCCTATCAGGTACATAATTTTTTTCTTTTTAATTGTAAGAAATAAAATAACCTCCTTTGGATTTCTACGCACACAGATCTCATAAACTTGCTTACCATTCTATGATGTCTGTTATTGACAAGATGCTGATTTTAGAACTCACAAGTGACATATGGCTCTTTAATTGGTATGTATTTGACTATTTGTATTTAACATGTTTCTAGTCTCATTCTTTGACTATATCTTGTTGTCATTATGACAATTCCCATTGCAAGTTCTGAGGTTTGTTGCCTTCAAATTCCCAAAGTACAGTCTATTGTATCACAAATTAGTTGCATATTTCAAAGTGTTAGAGACTACTCTGTGAGAGGGATATTTAAGCAAAAAAATCAGGTGTTATTCCTGATTAGAAGGAGGTAAAATTGGCTGTGTGAGCATACTGTTGGATTGGTAGAGGAATGTTTTTGACGGTATTCAGATTTACAAGGAGCAGATATAAGGAAGACATGGAAACAGATATTGCAACTCTTCGTGTGAGACATCCGCTGTCTTAGAGTGCAAAGACCACAATTATAGCAGAAATAGATAATTGTGTGAGGCATGTGTCCAATAATCTCCTTTTACCTGTTCTCAATAATATAGCTCTTATTCCTCTGGGAAGAGAATTACTTTATTTGGAATATATTGCAATAAATTGTAATATATTGGGAATATATTGCAAAGCTTTATTAAAACTGCCTTAGGAATGCTAATAATTGGTCTTAAATTTACATGTGATATGTTAACTGAAAGAAGGGAGAGGTTGGGAATCATAAACAGTGTAGAAATGCTAGGCTGAGGGCTGCAGAGAAAATCTTCATCAACTTCACAATTTTGCACAAGACTAGCTCTAATTAGTTGCTATACTTGTTGGGTTAAGAAGTTTTCCTTTTACAAATTGTTCCACCATATACCAATCTGGAGTTTTGCTAGCTGGCTGAAGTGAAATCTCCATAAAGATTTACAAAGTTATAATTACCCCAGGCATTTACTCCAAAGGCAGGATCTACAGCCCTGCTCAGAGACTGAAGTTTCTTTTAACATCTATACTTATCACACTGTAGTTTGGATTTATTCAGACTTGAATATGCTACTTATTGTTATCATCTTCATCTCATTTGATTCTCAAATCAACACAGAGATAATTTTTTAAAATTCTGGCTAACAGAGATTGAGTGAATTCCTAAGTTCTCCTGGTTAAAATACTACAGGAGGAAGAATTTAAATCCAGATTAGATAGATACCAAAATGAGGGCTTTTTCTATGATTTTTATTACTTTGCCCAGAAATCATGGCATTAAGAACTTTAGAGGCTAATAATTCCATATACTTGTCTAGTGCCTTTTAGAGCTATCATCATTGTTGTCAGCTAATTGATGTTTCTCTTTAACTTCATCCACATCTTTTCAGAACATACAGACACTAATAATTCCATAAGCCAAATGGATTACAAACTAAATGGCATATATTAATACATACCATATTCTTACTTTGGGGAAGTTAGTTAAATATATTTTTTGCTGGTAGTACAGATTAATGAGAAATTTCTTTCAGGCATAAAGACAAAATATCTGAGGGAATGGCAAACTGTGTTGATTTGCAAATCAAATGAGATGAAGATGATAACAATAACAGATAAAATATCTGAGGGAATGGGAAATCATTAAGAAGTGGTCGCACTAAGTATATTTTAAAGAAGGATAAGAAAAGTGATGTTTAAGAAAAATGATTTTGTATTGAAAAGTGAATTAAACAGTTTTATCCTCAGAATAATTGGCATGACGGAACTTCATCTCTTGTTCTTACTATTGCTTCAAAATAAAATAATAGTGAGGTCTCTCATAATTAATGGGAAGGCAAACATGGAATCTAAGAAAGGAGAAATAAGGAGGAAAGACAAGAAGAGTGAAAAATATTGCAAACTAAAATAATATAGAGAAATAAAAGGAACAAAGGAAAAAGTATAAGATAGAGAGATGGGGAAAAGCAAAGAGGAATAGTGACAGAATAGGAGAGAGGAAAAGAGAGAAGAGAACAGATGAGAAAGAAGTCAACACAAATATAAAAAGTATAACTTAAAAAAATGAAATACACATATTAAGAATGTATAGAAATATTTTGTGAGGAGAGTGAAGATAATACAAGAAATAGTTTTTAAAAAGACAGGAGGAAATATGAGGAAGAAAAATGGGTTAATTAGATAACTGCTCCATTAGCGTTCTAACTAAAGCCTAGATTCCAAGCACAATCATAGTGCAGCCTTTGCTGGCTGTGCTCCATCACTCTTCCCTCCCTGGGCTGACTCCAGCATTGAATGCATCAGTTCAATTTTGATATCATGGAAATTGATGAAATGGAAATACAGGGTAGGGGCAATGGCAAGCATTCAGATTCCTATTTCAATTTCCACTGACAGCAGTCCTTCTCTGAATAGTTAGAATAAAAAACTTGTCTTTGCAGAGACTTCTGTGCTTTTTATGTTGCAGGGACTTACTTCACTTTACCTTGAGGAATGTCCATTTTAGGAATCTAAAACTTTGGTTTCTGCATCCTTGATGATCTTGATGTGAGAGTCACAAGTACCACAAAGCAGCACAGAGGAAAGTACACAAAAGGAGTGCTGTGCATCAAAGGTGTCTGAAGGTAATGAGTCCCTTATGATAAGGACTCAGTAGGAGAATGGAAGTGGATCACAGGGAATAAGATACAAGGCACAGTGAAAGAACTTGTGACATCTAACCTCAGAGATACTTATAAGTTTCTTCTGTGATCTAAATCAGTTTCTGAGAGTTTGAAATAATCAACTGCATAATAATATGCAAGATGCACACAGCTTAAGGGTACCTGATTTGCTTTTCTAACAGCAGGTGTTAGCCACAGAAGTGATAAATATTAAGTCCAAAACATGGCTAAATGCCAAAAAAAGAAAAAAAAGGAAAAAAGAAAGGAGGAAAGAAAAAAGATATGATCGTATGTAAATTTTTATACTTCAGTTTTGCTTGTGATACATTATGTATGTGTTTCTGCACTCATGGGTATTTGTACACACATATATGTGTCTATGTGATGTAAGGTACTTCTTTCATAATTATCAATTTTGACTCTATGTGAAAACTTCTGTTATTAATAAATCTATTAAGGTTAGATACATAAAAACAGATCTTTTGTTGTTTCAAATAGATATATTATTATAAATATCTCTTTTCATTTCTTCATTTGGGAATTTAATTTCTTTTTCTTCTTTCCCTCTCCCTTTCAGTTAATGAATGCCATTTCCCCTCTGCTCTTAACTCCATATTCTACAAAATTATTTTAAAATAAGTATGCTGTGTAACTAAATGCATGTGAAATACTGTTCTGTGTCACTGTAGTGTTTAGTTCTAGCTAAAGAGCTGAACTTTAGCTGTTAAACTTTTAAATCTCCACCACTTTTAGTAACGCTCCACAAAATTTGTATTTTATGTGTATATTCTATATTTAATCATGGTGGGATTCTATCTAAATCATAAAACTTCAAAAATAGAAGTTCAAAGAATGGGATACACTAATATATGTATAGAAATTGTACTGTTACAATTATCACATGATTGTACTGTTATCATACCAATAAATTATTATGGATAGCCTATAGTCTAGAGTGAGCACATTCTCAATTTGGACACCACTATATAGATAAACCTCAGATTTGCTTTCTCCAGAGTGATCAGGTTGATAGTTTGATGTTTTATTGAAAAGTGCAGTTTTATTAACAAAACTATTTAGATCAACATTCATAAGTTATTATTTACATATAATAAATTATACCCATTGCTGTATAATTATAGATAAATTTTGGAAAATAAAGAAACACATGTAATAATTATAACAAAAAATGAAACATTTTTGTCATATTAAAATGCTCTGTCATTCCTCTGGTTCAATCCCATCCCATCCTCTATTCCAAAATCCTTGAAGACTTTGATAACTGAGTTTAAAGTTTTTCACAGTTAGAAGAAATGTCAGATGTACATATATGCCTCAGGCAAAATCAGGAGCAAACCAGGGCAGTGGCATCCCAGAGTCCCACATGAGACAACATTTAAACAGAAACACAAGACTGAAGTAGGAGGAAAAATGTGGTTTCATTTGGCACTTTGAAATGTAGAAGCTTAAAAAATAAAAGAGTCATAGGTCAGGGAGAGAGGTGGTATAATATAAATGTGGCATCTCTTGCTTTTAGTTCAGTAACTATGATCTATGGAAGAGGGAGAGACAAACTCACTATTCCCTGATGCTCTGTAGGCAGAGGAGATGGAGATTGAGAACAACACAGCAGTGACCGAATTCATCCTTCTTGGTCTCACTCAGTCTCGAGATATTCAGCTCCTGGTCTTTGTGCTGATTTTAATTTTCTACCTCATCATCCTCCCTGGAAATTTCCTCATCATCCTCACCATAAGGTCAGACCCTGGCCTCACGGCTCCCCTCTATTTCTTCCTGGGCAACCTGGCCTTCCTGGATGCCTCCTACTCCTTCATCGTGGCTCCCAGGATGCTGACGGACTTCCTCTCTGAGAAGAAGGTGATCTCCTACCAAGGCTGCATCACTCAGCTCTTCTTCTTGCACTTCCTTGGAGGAGGGGAGGGACTGCTCCTGGTTGTGATGGCCTTTGACCGCTACATTGCCATCTGCCGGCCTTTGCACTATTCCTCTGTCATGAATCCCAGAGCCTGCTATGCAATGCTCTTGACTCTGTGGCTTGGGGGATTTATCCATTCCATTATCCAGGTGGCCCTCATCCTCCACTTGCCTTTTTGTGGCCCAAACCAGCTAGATAACTTCTTCTGTGATGTCCCACAGGTCATCAAGCTGGCCTGCACAGACACTTTTG
Source organism: Arctocebus calabarensis (assembly GCA_963573935.1). Classification (NCBI taxonomy): domain Eukaryota; kingdom Metazoa; phylum Chordata; class Mammalia; order Primates; family Lorisidae; genus Arctocebus; species Arctocebus calabarensis. The sequence goes on along the minus strand of CAUYON010126409.1, from coordinate 29,213 downwards.
TGGTTGAGCTTTTGATGGTCTTCAACAGTGGGCTGATGACGCTCCTGTGTTTCCTGGGGCTTCTGGCCTCATATGCTGTCATTCTCTGCCATATTCATGGGTCAGCTTCTGAGGGGAAGAACAAAGCCATGTCCACATGCACTACTCATGTCATTATTCTTCTTCTTATGTTTGGCCCTGCCATCTTCATCTACACTCGTCCCTTCAAGGCCTTACCAGCTGACAAGGTGGTTTCTTTCTTCCACACAGTGATCTTTCCATTGATGAACCCTGTGATTTATACCCTTCGCAACCAAGAAGTAAAAACTTCCATGAAGAGATTATTGAGTCGGCATGTGGTCTGTCAAATGGATTTTATAATAAGAAATTAAGAAGGGAGAATTCTGGCTTGCATTCATTCGTTCATTTAACAAATACTGTTTTTCCCTGAGTATTTCCCATTTGTCAGGTACTATTCTGGGCAATGGAGGAGGATTTTGGTGTAATCAGAGAGTAAACTTGTCACATTTAAAGAATATAAAGGAAATCCCAAAGTGGTTGGAATATAATGAATAACTGTGAGAGATTTAGGAGTTAAATTTTCATGATTGTTAGGGTTAAATCACTAATGTCTTTTAGGTTGAGATAAAGATTTTTGTATTTTAATAACAGTAAAATATTTTAATATTTTAACTAAGGGAGCAACTAATCTGCAATTTTTTCCTTGATGGGTTGCAGTGGTTCTCAACCTTCCTAACTCTTTAAAACAGTTCTCAACAGTTTAAAACAGTTGAGAACCACTGGATTAGAGCAGCATCATCAAGGTTCTAGGCAGAGATTATAAACTGTGAAACATGAAGAACCAAATGTTATATTCTAGGTATGTTTGGAGAAAGTCTCTTTCTCTCTACATGTATGTATGTATATGTGTATGTGTGTGTGTGTGCGCATGCGCACGCACGTGCGTGTGTGTATTCACCCCTCCAAAAAAATTTCGTAGAGGAATTAGAAAGAGAGATAACTGGTTTCATGAAAGTATGTCTATAAAATAACTTGGGTAATTTATGTACATGAAAATATGTCTATAAAATAACTTGGGTAATTTATTTCACTTTGTTCATTTGATTTTTTTCAGACCTTCATAATTATTACTAGATATTTAGTACTACTGATTGTGTTATAGAGTAGATAAATTACCCAAGTTATTTTATAGATGGTAGGTTTAATGTGAGAAGTTAGGTAGTTATACAACCTTTTCAAAGGTAAAAGACCAGTCTCTATCAGACATATAGAAAAGATGTCTAGAAAAAACATTGTAAATTAACCTGCTAAGTGACTTTTCCCTGTAATAATCAGGAGATTAAGAGGACTAAAAGTCTCTTTTTCATGTCTTGCAGGGAACACATAAATTATCCATGGTCTGGGATAACGAGAATGATAGAGAATGCCTCTCATGGTATTTTTTTTCCAATTTTCTTTTTCAAAATTCAAGTTTTACCTGTATAAATTTGATAAAATATGGGATGTTACTTGTAGAGGTTCTAGACAAATCTCTTTGTATGTTACAGCTTCTTCAGAAAACAAAATAATGAAAAAGTTCTGGTAAAATATACGATAAAAATTTCATGATCTTGGAGGTGAGAAAGGCCAATGACATAAAAACTAGAGAATGGAAAGAAAATCACAGTTTTATTTGACACATAAAAATTTTTCAACAGTATGTGCAGATAAAAGGGAGAAGAATAATAAAAATATGATGATTTCTTTCCTACTTGTTGGTTAATTGTCTCTCCACACTAAAATGTAAAATCTCCAAAAACAGGGTCATTATTTATCTCATCTGTATTGAATTTCTGATGCCTATGTTACTGCCTAGCCCATGGTAAACACTCAGTGAATGTTGAATTGGGTGCAAAATTTAAGATTATCCCAAAATATTTAGTAATAGAGATAAACATTTTAAATAATATTTTTTAAAAATAAAAAATTGCATTTACCAATGAAGACATAATCTGAGAACTCTTGTTTTATTTTCCAAAGCCAAAGAACATTTTACATGTTAGAGCCAGCATTATTATTCTCAGCTTTTCACTCCTTATGTAGTAATTTGCTTACTATTTTTGTGTATATACTTTTTGTTCATTAAAGCAGCTATGTATGATCTCAGGTCATAAAAGTTAAAACTTTTTCTTTTCTAACTATCTAAGGTGATAAAGCTTTCCCAGATGGTTTAAAAAGTCTCAGTTCTATGGACTAATTTAGAGCTTCACATTAATTTTATCATATGTATTGGGGTGAGCATTCAAAGATGAGCAAGATTTTGGATTATGTTAACAGTTTGGAAAAATATTACATTATAAAAACTCTTTCGTGGCAAGACTCTAACCTACTCCAAGATGTGCCATTATTCCACCTAAGTACTCATCTGACCTCATTCATTTCCCTTTCTTTCTCTATTTTCCTTCATGTAGCCATCCTTACCCTGTTTTTCTTTTTTGTGACTGTGTAAATTTGTGGACTTTGCATTCCTGTGGACTACTGTCTCTCAGTCTCTTCACCTCTTCAGAAAAATTATATAATGGTGTTTCCATTTATGTCCGCTCTCTTTCTTTTCCCCTTTCTCTTGATCTGTGTTTTCATCATTGTAACTTTTTCTGTATCCTTCCTTTCTTCTTCCCTTTTTTTAACTTCTCACATTATATCTTTGAACTAAAAACATAACCAACACATTTGATTATGAAATTATGTTTATTTCACAAAAATCTGTATTCATTATTTCAGTTGTAAAATGACTCATAAACTTAGTTTTCCTTTTAAAGCAAAAAAAGATTAAACATATAAAAAACAATTAAGTTACATTTAATTTTTCTGACTCTAAATCTTTAAAAATCATCTTTAATAGAAAAAAACTGTTCTTTATTATAGTTTTAAATGATCAGAGTAAAAGTAAATAAAAGATGAATACTGAAATCATGAAGCATCCTTTTATATACTATTTAGTAGGTCACTTTCCCTCGAGTAACTGGCCTATTATATACTAAGAGGTTAGATTATTGTCTAAGAAAATAGATTTCATGAGGTTTTGTATATTCTCTGTGCTTATGTTTTTATCACCAGCAACATAGTACATCTTAGTAAGATGCTTATCGTGGGTGCAAAAAATTAAAATAATAATAGACATAAATAATATTTTATGTTAAACATTTAATATTTTAAATGTTTTTCAACATTTTGAAAAATAAAAAATAATTTAAAAATCCATGAGGAACAAAATACCAAATTTTAAACAAAGGCAGGATTGGTAACTGTCACATTCAACCATATTGGAACCTGAGGGAACAGAAGAATAAATAACATTGACAAAGTCTTTATTGAAAAAATTGATAGTCTATTAATCTTTTTGCCTCATCCTGACCTTGCTTGCTTTCTTGATATATTTCAATTTTCTCTAGTAACTTATTTTTTTCTCTTTTTGAATTATTGCATGTAGATTAATTTCTCCCAAACCTCTATTCACTTCAGAACTAATAAGTATGCTTTCAAATGAGGTTCTATCTTATTCACTGTTGGACTTTGGTTTTATAACTCAGAATTAACTCAGTGTGGTATATTTTTATATAAAAATTCATTCTTAAAAAGCTCTGGTATTTCTCTTTGTGTAATTTAGTTGATAACTAATATAGTTAATCTAATAACTCCCTTTGGAAGCATTCAGTGATTGTGGTAGTCTCAAAGCCCAAAAGGACTTTCTCCATTACAACATTAAAAGAGTAGGTTTCAAGATCTAAGGCTCCCTAAGTGACTGAAAATATTTATGAACAATGTCAATGGTCAGTTAACATCCCATCAAGAAGAAGAAGACTTTTTTGTGCAAGTAGCATAAAATACCTAGATCTCAAATTTCTGGATATATTATATTTGCAAAAAACAAAAGCAACAGGAAAATAAAAAATTATGCCACTATTCTACTGGTTCATCTGTTATCTCGGATTTCAATGGAATTGAGGTCAAAGTACCTGCAGGAATAGCCAAAAGTTAAGGTCTACACCTAGCAGTGAGCACTAGCTACCCTTTCCCTCAATAGATCTACATCTGCTTTTGATGCTTAGAATTGCTTTAAAGGTAGATGAAACCTGTAATTGTGTTATCATGATTAAGTAAATTATCAATAACCTTGGGAGAGCTGGCATCTGGTGTTACAAAAGACCAATATGTATTATTTCTCTTATAAGGTTCAGAGAAAAAGAAAGAAGATGCAGAAAGGGTAGGTTTAGAACTTCAGAAAAAACTTAACAGCTTCTATGATTTTGCAGCAGATAAGTCCTTGACCTCTTCATTTCCACGCTTAGCAGGTAGGAGTTTCTTCGGTTGCTTGTGTTTCTATCATTTATCCTTAGGCTTTGACAGAAAGAAAGTTGTGGAATGGCAAAAAGTTTTATACACTGGCTGTATTGATGTTTTTATCTGAAGGCTTTACTGAATCTCACAGCATGCAGCTGCCATCATTTCAGGATTTATCTAAAGCACTAATAAAAGACTTAGTCGTGTTGTATCCACTTATTAGAGCTACCTCCTAAAATCTAAATATTGCCAGGATTAGCTTTGGTTTAAGCATATGTGAATGAATTGCATATCCATATTATCATTATCTCTTTTGATCCTCCAGTTACCCCTTTCAGATTGAAAGAGTTAATACATTATTCTATTTGATAGATGAAAACTCAGGCTTCTGAAAGCTAAATGGCTTTCTCAGAATCATACCATAAGTGAATTGCTAAGCCAAGGCATGAGAATCAGATAAAGGACTCTAAAACCAGGAATATATTACTTAAAAAGATGGCATTTAAAGGGAATTTTGATCTTATTTAATCTAGACATCCCATATTATTGATGAAGGATTTTCTGGCTGAAGATTATAAACTTTTTTAATGCTTTATACATCCATCGTTAGCATCAGTGTAAATTAAACATTTGATTATGTTCTTCAGTTGGATTCATACTATTTAGGACATGTAAAGCTTATTATTCTATACTTAAATAACTTACACTTACAGATTTTGCATATATATTCATTTCATTAGAATTGCTAATGGAAAAAGACTCATCACCTCTGGAAAATAATTTAAAGAGATTTATTCTGAGTCAAAGGTGTAAGTTCGCTCCAGGTGACCAGCCTGGAGCATACAGGCACAACAGGTCCAGAGACATTGTGCCCTGAGGGCTGGGTTACAATTTGTTTTTACATATTCGTGAAGACAGGAATTATATATTAAGACCCTAAATCTGTGGAGGGCATACTGGTATTGGTTTGGTCTGTAAAGGCAAGCCATCTCTAAAGGGGGAAGCCTTTAGGTTATAGGTAGTTTGATTTATAATTTGTTAGAGAAATGAAGCTTTATCTAAAGCAGCTATTTTCAACCAGTGTGCGGTGAGAGGATCTTAGGTGTGCAGTAACATTTTTAAAGATCATTAATTAAATTATCTTTGAAGGAAATTCAAAGTACAGTAAGTATATTCTTTTTACTTTTTTTTCGATAAATATTATTTAAGTGTGCCATGAAAGTTTAACTACAGGTTCAAGTGTGCTGTGAGATTTTAAAAAAGGTTGAAAAACATGAGTCTGAAGGCTTAGAATGTTTTATCCTAAGATAAGGACATCTGTTAATCAGAGATAAGCTGCCAAAATGAGTAATTTGTTTATTAAATTGATAGTCTACATGTGTCTTTGTTTTATGCTACCTTGGGCCTATTAATGAGTTAAAAGAATATCTCCAAGAAAGGAAGGGGGCACAACTGAGGCATGTCTGATATCCCTTCCCCATGGCCAGCAACTCAGTTTTAGGGTATTTGTGGGATCTCCTTGGCCAAGAGGGGTGCTATTTAGTCAGTTGGGGAATTAAGATTTTATTTTAGTTCACAGAATACTGAGATTTTAAAAAACCAAATCATCATATTTTAACAAGTTACTTACTGGCAGAAAAAAATGTATTTATAATGAGATGAGGAATAATGAATGTTTAAGATTTGGCAAATTACAAGAAAAATACCATTTAAAGGTAAATGTTTAGTGCTGTATATTGAACATTTTTATTTGGTAGACCAAATATTTACAATGAAAGGTGATAGGCAGCACACAAAGGTTTCCTTTGAGAACAGCATTTTATTTTTGTTATTCAAGTTTGGAGAAATGAAATGAATGGAGTTTACTCAGAATGGGAGAGGTTTGGAAGTGGTGTTTTTTGCTGACATGATGGAATATGAAGTGGGTTTTAGCTGAAGAAGAATTGGGATGTAGATGGGCAACACAGTAATAATAATAAACGCTGCATCTTGATTGACAGGCCAGAGAAATGGACAGTGAGAACAACACAGTGGTGACAGAATTCATCCTTCTGGGTCTCACTCAGTCTCGAGATATTCAACTCCTGGTCTTTGCACTAGTCTTCATTTTCTACCTCATCATCCTCCCTGGAAATTTCCTCATCATCCTCACCATAAGATCAGACCCCAGCCTCGCGGCTCCCCTCTATTTCTTCCTGGGCAACCTGGCCTTCTTGGATGCCTCCTACTCCTTCATTGTGGCTCCCAGGAAGCTGGTGGACTTCCTCTCTGTGAAGAAGGTGATCTCCTACCAAGGCTGCATCACTCAGCTCTTCTTCTTGCACTTCCTTGGAGGAGGGGAGGGACTGCTCCTGGTTGTGATGGCCTTTGACCGCTACATTGCCATCTGCCGGCCTTTGCACTATTCCACTGTCATGAATCCTAGAACCTGCTATGCAATGCTCTTGGCTCTGTGGCTTGGGGGCTTTGTCCACTCCATTATCCAGGTGGCCCTCATCCTCCGCTTGCCTTTTTGTGGCCCAAACCAGCTAGATAACTTCTTCTGTGATGTCCCACAGATCATTAAGCTGGCCTGCACGGACACTTTTGTGGTGGAGCTTTTGATGGTCTTCAACAGTGGGCTGATGACGCTCCTGTGTTTCTTGGGGCTTCTGGCTTCCTATGCAATCATTCTCTGCCATGTCCATGGGTCAGCTTCTGAGGGGAAGAACAAGGCCAGGTCCACATGCACCACCCACATCATTGTTATATTCCTCATGTTTGGGCCTGGCATCTTCATCTACACTCGCCCATTCAGAGCTTTGCCAGCTGACAAGGTGGTTTCTCTCTTCCACACAGTCATCTTTCCTTTGTTGAATCCTGTGATTTATACCCTTCGAAACCAGGAAGTGAAAGCTTCCATGAAGAAGTTGTTTAATCAGCACATGACCTGAAAATAAGAGAAAAAAGAGAAATATCAAGGCTGTGTAATTCCACCTGAAATTGATTTATTTATTTCTGAAATATAGCATTTGTTGAGCACCTCTCATTTGTCAGGACTATTCTAGGTACTGCAGAAAGAGTTATTAATGAGACAGGTAAAGTCACTGTTATCCTGGAGGTATGATCTAGTAGAAACAGAGAACCTTTAAGATAGAAAATAAATGGCTGGGTTTCAGGAAGAAGTATTGCTCTGGAAAAAAAAAAAAAAAAACCAAGCTAAAAAGGAAGGTGAAATGGTAGATTCTGACTCTTGCTTGGAGGTAACCAATTTAGTTTTAGTCGTTAGCAAAGCCTTCTTAACGATCCAACATTTTGACTATCTGGATAAACCGAAGGAACCAACATTGGGGGCAGAGCATTCTAGACAAAGTGAGCAAAAACCCAAAGGTATTAGTGAACTTGATATTTGCAGAATACAGCAAAATCCAGATTATCCCAAATACAGCAAGTGAATATGAACATAATTAGACTTAAAATTAGAGACAGTGGTAGTGTCCAAAACATGTTGTCTACGAAATGTAGAGTAATTATAAAGAATTAGCGCAGTTATAATAAGAAATAATTCTAAGGCTTTAAACAAAAGAGTGAATTCTCTATTGCAGGTTCATAAATTACTTCAGGCTATCAGTTCAAGATTTTGTGCAGACAATAGAGTCAAAAATATCATTGAAAGGAAAATATACTTCAAGAAATTAAACTAATAATTTTTCTTGCACAATTAGGCAGAGAGAGGCAAAAGTAAGCTAGTTATTTTCATTGGAAAAGATCATGTAAATATTTTTCTTTCTTTTTTTCTTTTAGAGCTTTGTTACTCCTAGCAAATTTGTATGACTTCCAGTTGTATGTGTGATCTTATCACCAATTGATTTCATTCTCATTATAATAACAGTCTTAGATAGACCAATCAGGATTCTGCGTCAGAATGCAGAGACCATTCTAATTATTTTCAATAAAACATGATTTAATATAAAGTATTTTGTGCTCAGAAAATAGTTGAAAAGTTTGAAAGAGCAGACTATAGGGTGGCATTAAGTTATGACTCCCAGAATAACAAAGAAAATATAGGTTGTCAAGGGAACTGTACTTGTTATAATGTTATGATCTATTGTCTAAAAAATATCACCAATTTAGCCATGTGTCCAGGATCAAGACTATGATCCCAAATCACTGTGTTCCTATCATATCTCCCCTACTAAAATGGTAGATTTTTCCTACTACTGCCTCTTTGCCTAATTAACTTAATCCAAATTCAAATCTCAGCATGAATACATTTAATGGGCAACATCCATAACATATCTGGAACCTAAATGCAAGGGTGGGGGTGGAAATCTAGAAATAATTTAAATTAAATAATTTAAATAAAATAAAATTTTATTTTTAACAGTATTTAAAGTTCAAAATATGAACATAAATCAGGTGCATGGTAAAAATATTCAGACTATAGAAAAAGTAGTTTCAATCCTTAATCCTTCCCATTCTCACTTTACGTTTATTGTCTTGCTTCCTGGTTCACTAAGAAAAGGAGTGGGTAATTCCTCAGTCTCCCAGCACTACCACTTCCACTATTTGTATACCTGCCTCTGTGACCAAATTTCCTTTAATTTCCCCTGAAATGAGCTGACCTAACACTGCTCCTACAAAAGTCAACCCCTCCATCTGTGTACCATCTCCACCCCCCTCCTTCCTGCTGAAGGCACTTACTCTGGTAACTCTCCTTTCACCTCTGCCATTAATTTTATCCTTCCTTTAGGTTTTCCACTTCTGCATAGAACCACATTTCTTTCATCTTAAATAAAACTGCTTTGTTGCCTTTCCCCCTGTATATGTTATCTCATGAATTTTTTATGGCTCCACATAAATCTTAGGACTTTCTATTTCTTTAAAAACTGCCATTGGGATTTGAAAAGGGATAACATTGAATCTATAGATTGGGGTAGATGAACATTTTAACAATATTAATTGTTGTAGTTCATTAACATGAAAAGTTTTCCATTTATTTTCATCTACTTTAATTTTTTTCATCAGTGTTTTATAGTTTTCCATGTATAAGTCTTTTACATCATTGGTTAAGTTTAGTTCTAAATATTTTATTCCTTTTTGATTCTATTGGAAATGGAATTAAATTCTTAGTTTCCCTTTCACATATTTCTTTGTTACTGTATAGAAATGCAAATGATTTGTTTCTTCTGAAGATTTTAAAATTTATAAATATTTAATGGACAAATAAAAATTGAATATATTCAAGGTGTACAACATGATAATTTGACATACATATATGTTATATAATGATTGCCACAATAAATTTCTTTAATAATTCATCCATAACCACTCATGTTGTACATTGGGTATCTAGAATTCACTCATTTTATAACTGTTCCCTTTTACAATTATCCCACGATTTCTCCTAACTCTCTGCAACCACCCACTCTCTCCTTTTACAAACCTGTTTTTCACAGATTCCACATCTAAGTGAGGTTATGTGGTATTTGTCATTCTGTGTCTGGCTTATTTCCCTTACCTTAATGTCCTATAGGTTTATCCACATTGTTACAAATGGCAGAATATTCTCATTTTTATGGCCAAATAATATTCCATTGCATAGATACCACAATTTCTTTATCCAGTCATTCATCAATGTACACTTGGGTTTTTTCCATAGCTTGACTATTGGGAATAATGCTTCAGTGAACATGGTGGTATAGACAAATGTATCTCTTAGAGATAATAATTTCATTTTCTTTGAATTTATACCCAGAAGTGGAATTGCTGACATATAATAGTTTTAGTTTTCAGTTTTTGAGAAACTTCCATAATGTTTTCCATAATCTCTGTATCAATTTATATTACCACCAACAATGGTTCCATTTCCCTCATCACTTGTTATCTTGTGTCTTTTCAATAATAGTCATTCTAATAAATGTAAGGTGTATCTCATTGTGTTTTCAATTGTATTTCCCTGATGTTTAGGGATGCTGAACACCTTTTCATATACTTATAGACCACTTCTGTATCTTCTTTAGGAATATCTCTATTCAAATCTTTGCCACTTTTTAAATCAGGTTTTTTGTTTTTGGTATTATGTTCTTGTTTTTATATTTTTGCTATTGCATTGTATGTGTTCTTATATATTGTGGACATCAACCCTTTATCATACATACAATTTATTAATATTTTCTCCCATTCTGTAGGTTGCCTTTTCATTTGGTTGATTTTTTTCCCTCTGCTATGCAGAAGAATTTTTCCTTTGATAAAGTCTCATTTGCTTACTTTTTGTTGCCTGTGATTTCATTATTATGTCCAAAAGATGACTGTCAACACCATTGTCATGGAGCTTTTACTTGTGTTTTCTTCTAGTAGTTTTGCAGTTTTAGGTCTAACATTTAAGTTTTTAACCCATTTCCAGTTAATTTTAGTATATGATGTAAGACAAGAGTCCAATTTCTTTCTTTCACATGTGGATATCCATTTTTTCCAATACCATTTTTTGAAGAGGATTTTCTTTTTTCATTGTGTATCACGGGCATCCTTGTCAAACATTAGTTGACCACATGTATATCGGTTCATTGTTGGGCTCTATTTTATGTTTTTGTATTTGTTGTAAAATGGGTTATTTTCCTGACTTCACTTTTCAATAGTTATTGTTAGTGTATAGAATTGCATGCTAATTTTGTAACCTGCAATTTTACTAAGTTTGTTCATTAGTTCTAAAAGGTTTTTGATGATGTCTTTAGGGTTATCTATATATAAGATTATGTCATCTGCAAACAGAGACAATATTACTACTACTCCCTTTCCCATTTGGATGCCTTTTATTTCTTTTCCTTGTCTACTTGCTTAGGACTTCCAGTCCTATCTTAAATAGAAGGAGTGAAAATAAACATTCTTGTCTTGTTTTTGATCATAGAGGAAACACTTTCAACTTTTCACCATTGAATATGATGTTAGCTATGGGCTTGTTGTATATGGCCTTTATTGTACTGAGGTGTATTCCTTCTATACCTACTTAGTTGAAAGTTTTTATCATAAAAGAATGTTGAAGTTTGTCAAATGCTTTTTCTGCATCTATTGAGATGATCATATGTTTTCTGTCCTTCATTCTGCTAATGTGGTTTATCACATGTATTGATTTATGTATGTTCAACCATCCTTGCAATTGGTGATTGTGGATGGTACTTTAAATGTACTACTGAATTCAGTTTTCTAATATTTTTGCATCCTATGTTCATGAGAGATATTGGTCTGTACTTTTAGCATCCTTCTATAGCTTTGGTATCAGGGTAATGCAGGCCTCCCAAAATGAGTATGGAAGTGCTCCCTGGACTTCATTTTTTGCTTAGTTTTGTAAGAAACTTTCAAACTGACTTTCAAAGTGAGTGTACCATTTGTATACCCACAAATAATGAACCAGTGAGTTTTCCTGGTGGGGCATTACCTTAGCAGAATTTGGTATTAGCAGGTTTTGGGACAATTAGCTCTTCTTATGGGTATTCAGTGGTATCTCATCACTGCTTTAATTTTGAAATTCTTTAATGGAAAATGATTTTGAATATCTTTTCTTATGTCTATTTGGCTGTTTAGCTTCTATTGTGTGAGATGTCATTCTTATCTTTTGTCCTTTTAAAATTAAATTATTTGTTTTCTTATTGCTGAGTTTTAAGAATTTCTCTGTACATTTAAGATCAAAATTTTCTTATATATGTGTTTTATGTATAGTTTTGTCCTAGACTATGTCTTACCTTTCTATCCTCTTAACTGCTTTTTTCACAGAACAGTTGTTTTTAATTTTAGTAAAGTCATACTTATCAATTTTTTCTTTCATGAATCAGTTTCCTTTTGTGTTGATTCTAAGGAATCATCAAATCTAAGGTCACCTAGATTTTGTCCTATATTTTCCTAAAAGTTTTATAGTTTTGCATTTTATATTTAAATTAATGACTCATTTGTTGCAAAGACTCTCTTTTCTCCATTGAATTGCCCTTGCTTCTTTGTTGAAAATTATTGATTCTATTTCTGTGGATCTATTTTTCAGCTGTGTTTTCTGTTGCAATGGTCTGTATGCCTATTCTTTCACCAATGCCATGCTCTCTGAATTAATGTAGCTTTCTAGTAAGCCTTGAAATTGAGCAATATGAATCTACTTTGTTCTTTTTCCTCAGCATTGTTTTGGCTATTTTAAATCTTTTGCCTTCTCATATAAATTAAAAATTTTTGTTGGTGTCTATAAAATCTCTCTTCTATTCTTGGGATTATATTGAGTTTACCCTGATGATACTGGATTATCTCTTTCTTTTTAAGGCCAGCTGATTAGTAACCTTAGTTCCATGTGCAAAGTCTCTTTTGCAAATTCAAGTAATATATTTACATTATAATAAGTTCTTATATACTCTTGGCTTATTTTGGACTTTTTATTCCCAAGTCCCTTATATTAATTTTCAGTTATTTTCTATGCTTCTCCCTTATTATTTAAATATTATGGTTTTGTAATTCTTTCATAAGTTATAAATATTATTTCTCATTCCTGACTACTTTCCTGTGATCTGTCTGAGACAAACTTTGAAAATTATTTTGTTAATTCAAAAATATCCCACAGAAAGTCCACCAAATTTTGCTTTAAAGATGGAGGAAAGCAAAGGTGTGGAACAGTATTTACTTTTGCCTTCCAGTAATACAATATGTACTTCAATTTATTTAAGTCCTTTTTCTTCTCTATTCAGTAGTATATTTTTTCACACAGAACAAACCCCTTTCTGATTAATAAATTTCTATTTACTTTATACATCCTATTGCTTATCTGAATAGGTTCTTTCTGACTATATTTTTAACAGACAGTTGTTGGATTATAAGAAAGTCATTGGTTTTATTTTCTTATTTTGCTGTGTTTTCTTAATTCACTGTACTGAATTATCTGGTTTTGCTTTTAGAACTTCTCCTTTATAAATAATCTTAAAGTAAAAGTGATTTTGTTTTCTTTTGGTATATAGTCTATTAATTTTAGTAGATGAATAGATTTATGTAATTACCACCACAACCATAGTGGAATAGTTCCATAATGCCCCAAAATTTTGTGATGCTTTTTCTGAATTGTCTTTTATATCTATTATATTTCTGTTAATTATCTTGCCTTTTTCCAGGATTATGCTAATAATGATCCTATCTGCAAAATTATACTTTCTTCTAGGATTACACTAGTATTAATTATATACCCTTATTTTTTGTTTTACACTAGGACAAATATCTTAGATTTACAGTTGGCCCTTTGTATCTGCAGGTTTTGCTTCTTTATATTCAACTAACAATAGATCAAATGTATTTGGACAAACCCAATAAAAATAACCATACAACAATAAAAATAATTCTAGTATAAAAGAAATGTAGTATAACAATCGCTTATATAGCATTTGCATTATATTAAATATTATAAGTAATCTAGAGATGATTTAACATATACAGGAGGATATGCTTAGGTTTGTCAACTTTATTAGTGAGATTCAGGTAATATGAATAAATACTGAATTTATATGGTAAAATGTTAGGATGGCTCCTCAAGAGTGCTCCAAAGTGGAGAGGTTTTGGCATCATTTACATAGGCAGGGTCTGGTAAAGCTTAACAGGATTTTGACATTTTTCATACAAGGTTAGTGCATAATTAAGGTAAATTGATAGCTTAGGGACAGTATTTCCTTTTTTTTTTGAGACACAGTCTCAGTTTGTTGCCCTCAGTAGAGTGCCATGGTGGCATAGCTCACAGCAACCTCAAATGCTTAGGCTCAAGTGATTCTCTTGCCTCTGCCTCCTGAGTAGCTGGGACTACAGGCACCTGCCACAACACTGGGCTATTTTTAGAGGCAAGGTCTCACTCTGGCTCAGGCTGGTCTTAAACCTGTGAACTCACGCAATCCATCCGCCTCAGCTGACAGTTTCCTTTTTGAGAAGTGTATAGGTAACATTCCACCATTCCTTTATAATGGTCTAAGGGCCTTTTAAGGGATTTGTTAATCTCAGGCATCATCTAGTCTGAGCCAGGAACAAAAAATTAAGGAAGAAAGTTAATCTATAACAAAAGGTCCATAATTCAGAGATCCAGCTCTGTAACTCTGTCTCTGAAGTCAAACTTCCTCAGGACCTAACAACTTTTAGAAGCCCTAGCTAGGCAGGCTATTCATTTCTTTCACCAGTTATATGCAGATACTATGCCATTGTAGATCAGGGACTAAAACATTCATGGATTTCAGTATTGGTCTAGTGTACTGAGACCAATCCCCTGCAGATAACGGTACTAAATCCTTGTAAGTGTTGTATTAGGTTTTCTTCTTGTTTTTTTTGTTTTTTTTTCTTTTATGTTAGGAAAAAAAATATCTTAAAACCGAAGTAGTCTGGCATTTTTTTGTTTGGTTGGTTAAAAAACTGATAGAAATGTAGTCAGCCAGGGAAGATTTTCTTATAAAAAAAGAAAATTCCCTGTGGGGAATATACTATATGTATCACAGCAATGAAGAGCTCAAATTTCTGAGGTATTTGGGGAAAAGGTTATATTCAGAGAACAAGCCGTATATGAATGATTAGCCTCCATGTAACTATGGCAAGACTCTCAGTTTATGGTTTTAGGCTACAAATCCACATGTAGTATCTCTGTTATGAATACTTCAAAAAATATTGATAATAATTATTATTTCTGCTATTTTTTTGACAATATTGTACTAAGTACTTTCTCTGTCCCAGGCATTGGGCTCAATGTTTCATATCTATTTTTATAATTTAATTTTTATACCATTTCTCTAAGGTACATGTGTTACCCGGAGAAGAGGGTCTGGCTGCCTGTCACTGTCAGTCAATATGCAGAGACAGGGATAGGTTCACCAAATTTTATTTGTCAGAAGGCCAGGATTCTAGAGAACAGTGAGAGTAACCTCTCCAAGAGTGTTCTGTTCTCTCATTTCCAAAATTACAGTTTTATACATTTAAGTTCAAAGTGAAGACAATGTTAACCCTTAACAATAATCGGTAGAGCAATGTTAACCCTTAAACAATAATCAGTAGAACCCATGACCCAAAACAATATTTCAATTCAAAAGTTAATCTCCTAAATTAATCCTCCTAAACTACTCAAATAGGCATCTTTAGGATGGGAGCTAAATTTGCAAAACAGTAAGAATTGGAGACAGGTGGTGAAGATCAGGCAGGACCTACACTGACCAGACCAGGCTGTGTCATGTCTGCCTTAGCCTGACAGACTCCATCTTATTCTCACTGTACGTGCTTTCACCTGCCTAATATCTATCTCCATGTCTGCCAGTTGAGTTGGCCTTTCCAACTTTTCTCTTCCTAGGTCTCATTTGTATGTTGAGATAACTATCATTATACCTACTACCCTACACTAATTTTTTAATACCTTGTCAGAAACTTGAATAGATTACTTTGCATTTAATACATAACACTCCAGTAACCAAGTGTTTGGTGTAGACAACTTGCCATAGCCTAAAATAATAATTTTCCAACTATAGAATTTTGGACACTGGGGCATAAAGATGAGAATATTTCTACATTTAATGGAATAATTTTTTTTACTCCTTACATATACATAAAATGGCTCTTTTATGAAGAAGAATTGTGTCCTTTTTGTAATGAACACTACTTTATCAAACACGTGCATTCTCACTTTAAATAGCAAAGGCACACTCCACAGTTCCTTTGTAACTTTGGTATACCTGGATCAACAGTTTAATAACTCCCACTGCAAGTAACTTGTGGTGTCTAATCCCTGATCTCCTAAATGTCACTGCCTCCTAAAGGTTTTTATACAAAGTCATCTTGTAGGCTTCTGATGCTTACTAAAGACCATGGTGATTTCAGTAGTTTTATGAATCTCAGAAGATCCGGTGTTTTCAATTCAGGCCATATAGCTGGTAAGTTAAAAGCTAGATAGACAGTAAATTAAGAAGAATTGTAGTTTGTGTTCTTCATGTAACAGAAAAAAAAATTGCATGTATTTAGTAATTATCTAGAGCAAAAATAATGGAGGGATAGTAAAGAAATATATATAACTAAAAGACATAAAGATCGATGGTGCCTTTAAATAGTGATTAAAGTTGCCTTTTAGAAGATGAAGAGGAGGAAAAAAATCCTGTTTATTCACTTACAATGAATATATATATATATATATGTACATACATACATATATATATACACACATATACTTATGTATATATAATTAAATATAAGAATAGTTCCCATTAATAAATTATCAGAAAGAAACAGAAGAAATATTCAAATGTAAGAAGCTGAAAATTTTCAATACATTTAATGTAAAGGAAGCTATGTCATTTGCATATAAAAAGGTAATTTGACTTCAAAAATATGAAATTATTTTGGTAGCACAAAATCTTTCTCTAAATCCTTGAACTGAAATTAAGTCACTTTATTATTTCTGAATAGCATTCTAAAATTTGAATTTTGAAAGTTAGGAAGTTTCTTGAATGTTGCCCAGTCAATATGCTTAGAGCCTTGGCGTTTTTTGATTTTAGTTTTATAGATTTAAAAGTTTTATAGATTTAAAAAGTACCAGTACAGATTTGTTGCAGCTGTGGACTGGAAAGAATAATGAGGTTTATAATTTGGAAAAGGAGAGCTTTATTTCTCCTAATGAATTTATAGCTCATGGTGACCATTCTGGTAGGCTAGAAAGCAAGGCTGCCAGATGTAAGCCAGGAACCCAGGCTTCCAGGGAGAGTCAAAGGGAGCAGGATTTTGTACTGGGGAGGGTGGCTAAATATACATATATAACAAACTCTAGGAAGAGTCATTCATATTTATGCAAAGAGAACCATGCACCTGTGTGATGGGGCTTTGTGTTTTTTTATCAGGTCAGTATTTATAAGTGGCCATTCTCTAAGTCAAAAAGGTGAAACAAGAACACAAAAAATCTCAGGCAGCTGCTATAGATTGTTAAACCTACTTCATGGTTGGTAGTGTTTTATAAGGAAAGAATGCTGGTCTGGCTCTTAGGAAATAAAACCTGATGGCTCTTAGCAAGGAAGAGGTAAAGTGATGCACGTTCTACCTCCCATCCCATCAAGGCAGAGATCTCAGTCTTAAGATTTCTCTGGGGTCCCTTTGGCTGAGAGATGTCTGTTCAGTCAGTGGGGGCTTCAGATTTTATTTTTAGTTCACATACAATATAATGTCTAAGCTTTTGGTGTAAACGTCATATGGATAGTATACATTATACTTGTTAAGTAATTTTTCATCCTAGACACCCCTCCTATCCTTGATTAGAGCTTTATATAAACTATCTATTATATATATATATGTGTTTATGTGTGTGTATATATTATACATATATAAACTTAGGAAAAATATTTTATATATTATATATGTATATATATATACACGCTTTGGAAAAAGAGAACTGCTGCATCTCCTGCAGCATCATCCTAGCTTGTAGCTACCTCAATCTCTTGGGTTCAGGCAATCCTCTTACCTCAACCTTCCCAGTAGCTGGGTGCCTGACATGATACCCTGCTAGTTCTTCTATTTTTTTGTTTGTTTTTTAGTAGAGATGAGAGTCTCACTCTTTCTCAGGCTGGTCTTGAACTCTTGAGCTTAAGCAATTCACTCACCTTGACCTCCCAAAGTGCTAGGATTATAGGCATGAGCCACTGCACCCGGCCAACCACCTTATAATTCCCATAAGTAGAGGCCAAATCTTAGAGTGGACACTGAGATAGAAGTAGGGTCAAGAATACCTTAACCACTTTAAACCACAGGGGAATAGTTTTGTTTTAAGATCTATTATTCTGCCACTATTCTGACACTATTCCCACTATTCTGACAAAATTTTAAAATATTTGCAAAACAATTTGATCTGTGTGTATGTTGTTCTATAATCCAAAGAAATTTCAATACTCAATAATGTCAAGTTTTCATAATATGAGATTTTCGCTGCTATATACTATTAAGTACTTTTGGGGGGTCATTAGGAATAAATGAATGAGAAGGAAATTAAGGCAGTGAAAATCAGAAAGTTCATTTATTGGTTCTCTTTCCATTTGTTCATTCTCTAAATTTATGATAATGACTCCCTCTTTCCCATTCACATTGACTATAAGTTAAAGGTTAGTATATTGACATTTAACATTTGTTGACATTGGCCCACCATATTTCACTGGTATGTTTATATTTTGATGTTTTTTAGTATACTTAGAAAACTGTTATATAGAATAAGGAACAAAAATTATATTTTCAAAGGTGGAAAAGTTACAACACAGGATTAGATAAGATGACATTATCTATTAATAATTAAATCATCAAAAAAAGATAAAAGATTCAAATATGCAAAATGAGAATTTTCAAATAATTTAAAATAACAAAGGAACCCATATAGGGTTACATATGAAAAAAGCAATTCAAGTAAAAGAAAGAAGTGATTTTGGTGGTATACAGAATTGTATAAACAGATGAACTGAAACTATATTAGCTTTTTTTAAAAATTTTACTGACTTAGTTTTAATCTGATCAAATTTTCCAATATTTGGGACAATTTTCCAAGTAACTCAGCTAAACTTTCTCTAGACAAACACTTAAATTTCATTTGGTCTCTGGGAAAGTAAATCTTATATGACCACAAAACTATATTTCATTTGCAGGACTAATTTTCATTTGCTTTGTATCATACTACTATTTGGTAGTGACATTGGTATTAAATGGAATTAAAGTTTGTAGAACTTAGGAAGCACTGTAAGTGGAAAAAGTGATTTTGAAAAATGATTTTGAATCCTTAAAGTATCTTTTTCCTCCCAGTTTAAAATAATAGCTTTGGATAGCATGAAGAGAATCAAATATTTTTTAAAATGTTTTTATGGGATTAAGTAGCTTTTTGGTTAACAGTAGCCTTATGGAATTAACAAATTAAAAAGTAAGTAATTTATTCACCTTTGTAGAGTATTAAGTTTTCTGAAATCATTATACTGAAGTGTCAATTAAATCCAATATTAAACAATAGTTGAATCAATATAATTGCATTTTTTGTGATTCAAGAGATACCTTTGAGATTTCAACCCTTATTTATTTTTATTTTTTACACTTTATTCGTTAGAGCATACAAACTTAATGTAATCTCCTATAAATATGCATTATGTAACTCTTACGTAGTATTCAGACGGGCATGTAATTATATGGGCACATGATGAGTGTAAGTTAACGTGTATTGAGAGGTTTTCCATTTCAAGTGATACAGCATTTGTTAAGTGGTTCCAAAAAAGGAAAACCTTTACCATGAGGGTTTTAGTTGGAGTTTAGGTAATCAGTGTTTTGGTGAAGTACTGTTATAGCATATATCCTTCATATGTAATTGAAGAAATGTATTTTTCCAACTCTGTAATTTTCTTCTTTTTAAGATTATAAAGCAGAGTCTGCAGATTTATGGAGGGGTTCAATCATTCCAGAGTATCTGAATTTGTGTTACTTGGACTTACTGATTCTCCTGAGCTCCAGCTATTCTTATTTGTGGTGTTTTCCATTTTTTATTTAATAACCATGTTAGGCAACTGCCTGATATTCCTCACAGTCCTATCCAGTTCACACCTCCACTCCCCCATGTACTTCCTGCTCAGCAATCTGTCTCTCATTGACATGTGCCTGTGCTCCTTTGCCACACCAAGGATGATCATGGACTTCTTTGCTCAGAGCAAGACCATCTCCTTTGAGGGCTGCATTTCTCAGATCTTTTTTTTGCACCTATTCACTGGAACTGAGATCGTGCTGCTGATCTCCATGTCTTTTGACAGGTATATTGCCATATGTAAACCTCTCTATTATTCAACAATTATGAGCCAACGCACATGTGTTGGACTTGTGGTAACTTCTTGGACTGTGGGATTCCTACATACAACAAGCCAGTTAGTTTTTACCCTCTATTTGCCTTTCTGTGGTCCCAATGTGGTAGACAGTTTTTTCTGTGACCTTCCTCTGGTTGTCCAGCTGGCTTGTATAAACACATATGTTCTTGGGATCTTCATGATCTCAACCAGTGGTGTGATTGCTCTGATAAGTTTTCTGCTTTTGCTCACGTCCTATGTCATTGTTCTTGTCACTATCAGGGACCACTCCTCCACAGGCTCATCCAAGGCTCTTTCTACGTGTACTGCACATTTCATAGTTGTGTTCATGTTCTTTGGGCCCTGCATCTTCATTTATATGTGGCCTTTCACAAACTTCTTGGCTGACAAAGTTCTCTCTGTTTTCTATACCATCTTCACTCCCTTTCTGAATCCCCTTATCTATACTTTGAGAAATCAGGAAATGAAGATTGCAGTGAAGAAGAAGCTAAATAACCAATATTTCAATCTTAGGAAAACTACTCCACCATACCCGATACAATGAATACAGATCTATCTGAGAGATGGTACCACCAGGTTTGTTCTGAGAAGGCTAAAAAATTAAAATTGGAATCTACTTTTCAAGTTGTTTAAATGTTTCGATTCATGGAAATAAGAAGCCAGGGATGAGAGATGTACGTCTTGCCAAAATATTAGTATAGCATTTGCAAACCTTCTCTGATTATAAATCCATTTGATAATTTGTTGAAATCTTAAGGTTATTTCATAGAAAAATGCACGTATGAAAATTTCATATTTCATAGAAAAATGCACCTATAATCATAATATAAATTCAGGGCTTCATAGACTCAGATTAAGACTGAGAGAAGCCTAGAGAAGCCTGAGTCTAGAACATTTGCACTCTGCTGCACAGCTTTGTGGTTTGCTGATGGTCTCATTTTAATTTAGAACTTTAATTAGGAGTGTTGGGCAAAACAAGTTTTTTTTTTTGTTGTTATAACATTGGAAATCTTTTCATGGGAAAATTAATACATTTAAATAATGTCAAACAATCTTGATTCACTGGGTCTCAGTGTTTGAGTTCTGAGTCAACTTTGAACATAAGAGAACAGTTACAAAGATCTGAAGTTTAACAATACAATTTCCCTCTACATTTCCACATCACTATTTATAATTTATGTAGCAAATAATTAATAAAATGACAATTTTAATGTTTAAATCTTGGAAAATGAATGATTCAGATATGATTGTCTTTCAAAGCCTGGTTGAAAATAATAGATATGATGAATTGATTTATTACTAAGACTTAATATTTGAGAAAATTATTGACTATAAAGTAAGTACAATATTTTTATTTCCAAAGTAAAATATTCCAAAGTGTTATTAACCTAAGTATTTTGTTTATTTTTCCCATGTGGACTTTGAGAAGTAAAGATTAAAATAATTTAAGAAATATACAGTACAATTCTCCCTAATTTGGTTTATTATTGATAATGTTAAATAAATTTTTTATTAGATATAGTCTCGGGAAATCAACTGACCAATCCATTTTCTTAACAGCTGAAGAACCAAAGTCCGGAGAATTTATTGAACTAGTTTAAGGCTGAATCATTGTAAGGGCCAAAGATAAATCTGGACCCTGGAATTAAATCTTTGTTCTGTTATTTCCTAGTTTTATTATCCTGGAGGATTCACTTTACCTCTATATCCCTTTTCCAACTCTAGAAATAATTATAAAACATAACCTAAATGTTTGTCATGACTACTTATGGAGACTCATGGAGTCTAAAAATATTATTTCTATTTTCCTTGGATTTCTATCCAAAATACATTTTATTTTAAAAGCAAAAAGCCTCTGAAGATTGACTTCTGTCAGAGCAAACTACTATCACGTAACATTTGATATTCTTGTTTTAGGCTGTCTTTGAGATAGCAGCTTCTTATGCAATACAACAGGAAAAAAGTAGAACATTTTCCAGTTTTCCATAACTAATAGGGAGTTACAAAACTAGGTTAGATTGCAATATTTCGAAACTCTGATAAACTGTGTCTCTATGAATGGTGAAATTATATGAAAAGAATTTTTGAAGCAATTTGTCATCATAGATTCAAATGGTGAGTACCATTAGAAAAACACAAGCCCTTACCTTGCAAAGAAAGAAATGGCATTAAATACTTTCTTTCATTTGTATTGGACTTCTAAGGTGTCAGCATCCTTCAACGCAACCTCATAGCCAGATTTTCTTTAAAATCTGAAATTAAATAGTGACCAGAAGTGTATCAAGAAATAGAATGATATAGGCAGGTATAAAACCATGTTCTTAATTTGGAATATGGTTCATTTCTAGCCAAATCATAAACTCTTCCATCTTATCTCAAGTCAATCTGACAAATGAAAAAAAAAGTGAATGAAGTTGGAAATGTACTTTTGCTTCATTATCTTTCTTTAGCAAAAATGATTATCTTTGGTTTTGAATGTAAACTTTGCTCCTGAAATGTAAGTCTTTAGTTAAATAATTATTTGTTCAGTAACTACTCTGTTTCAGGCCCTTGCCGGGTACTGGAGATCCATTAAAGTACAGGTCTAGTTTGATGCCTTTGTGGGACATGTATCCAGCAATTAGCCAGGATCAGTCTGTTATAGGTCTGGATTCTAGTCCTACCACTTTCTTCTGTAGTCTTCAGCAACTTTTTAAAAATACGTCTAAGCTTTAGTATTTTCACCTATAAAATGTGTTAATAGTATTTAACCACTAGAGAGGATGTGAAAATTAAAAATATATGTAACATACTTAACAATACTTGGTACTATTTAAATGTTTGATAAATACTAACAATGTTATTGCTGTTTTTATGTTAAATATGAAAATCACAGGTAATGAAATGAAATTAAAGGTTCTTACTTGAGCTTAAATAAGAGGATTTTATACTAAATCGGATATATCAATTTACCTAATATTGACTAATGTTAAATATTGGATTTGTGCCAATTATTATTAATCTTTGGTGCATTTCTGTAGTTAGTATTGTACTTTGTATGCTTGTAGTTTTCAAAAGAAGTATTATATTTTGGGAGTTTCTTATTTTAAATTGAAATATATTACAAGATTGCATGAAAGGGGTAAATAATAATTGTTTTTTCTAAGTTCAATTGGTCAGTGTCTTGCTTTTTTCACAGTAATGTTTTTTAAATAACATGTTTGAAAAGTCTGAAGTATTCTTATTCATATGTTTTTTTAATTTAATTTATTTATATATAATAGATATACATATTTTCAGGGTATATGTGATGTGCATTATGTATTATGTAAAGATCAAATTGGGATTATTGGAATTTTGTATCTCATCTTTTATGTATTTAAAAGATAGTAGTGGAAATGTTTAAATGTCATTTGTAATTAACATATTAAATGTTATTTTTAATAAATTATGTGATTTTAATTTTTAATGTATAATTAATATTTAATGTAATTTTTAATAAATCATGTGATTTATTAAAAATAGCTCAGGAATGAGTGATAATTTAATTGTTATCCATTTGCTTTACATAAAGCACATTAATAAACAAATTTCAACTATGGAAGTAAAAACTTTGTCTAGCTTTATGAAAATATAAAGGAATTTCTTGAGACATGGTAGAACATACTATTTAGGAAACTAAATAGAGTCATGATATTATATCATCATCAGACACATCATCTGGCTAATAAATTCCTGAATATGAATAATAAACACCTTATCTCACCTGGAAACTTCTGGTCGTAGAATCAGTTAAGCCCTGAACTGCACCATCACAGACTCACTCACTGAGCCCAGTTATGATTTCAGATACAGCATATCAGATTAGCTATTCCTCAACATGTTACATATCCCAGTATTCCAAGATGGCTTTTGCATTTGCACCACCCCTGACTCTTCCTCAGGATGCTCAGTAGAGTCCTGGGCATCATAGAAGGAAAGCGAATTAGAGATTCAAGGAAAAAAGACATTAGAGAAAAGTAGAAAAAGAGGAAAATGGATGTAGTAGAATAGATACCTATCCATTCATCGGTTAATGGGCATTTGGGCTGCTTCCATGACTTGGCAATTATGAATTGGGCTGTAATAAACATTCTGGTGCAAATATCTTTGTTGTAAAGTGATTTTTGATCATCTAGGTATATACCTAGCAGAGGAATTGCAGGATCAAACAGTAGGTCTACTTTTAGTTCCCTAAATGTTCTCCAAACTTCTTTCCAAAAAGGATGTATTAGCTTGCATTCCCAGCATGGAATATTATGCAGCCATAAAAAGATGGAGACTTTATATCTTTTAGGTTTACCTGGATGGAGCTGGAACATATACTTCTTAGTAAAGTATCTCAAGAATGGAAGAAAAAGTATCCAATATACTCAATACTATTATGAAACCAATATGTTTGTTTACACTTCCATATGAATGGTAAAAAACTATAGTCTAGAAAGAAGGATGGAAGAAGAGGGAGAAGGGAGGGATGGGGTGGCTGGAAGGAGGGAGGATGTTTGGTGGGAACACACCTAATATGCACAATGCAAGGGTCCATGTCAACACTATTAAGAGTAAAGTATAAATGTCTTAAGACAACAAAGAAGTAAGTGAGGTGAAGATTAACCAGTTTGATGTAAGCATCCCAAATTGTATATAAAATCGGTACATTGTACCCTATAAATGCATTAATGTACACAGCTATGATTTAATTAAGAAAAGGAATGGATACCTATTTATTAATACATTACCAATTTTGATTCTACCTTGTTTCTCATCCACCATCCAATGCCATCCTTTGATAGTCTTCCTATTTCTAAAATACAGTACATTGACTTCATCTATGTTTCTCCATCTCTGCTCTTTGCTCCCTAGATCTGGTGGTTTATGCTGCATAGTAATACTGCTGCACAGTATTTTATTATAGGATAGTTCACAGACTACTGCTTAGTCAATGCTCTTTCCAAAATCTAATTGTCCTCTCTACCATTCTACCCACCTGCAATTCTTTTTCATGTAACAGCAGGAACTATTCCTCCTGAAACAAGTGAGCACAAAGAGATGGAGCAGGGTTGTGTACTTCACTCATGGATCATATAGGTTCACGAGGCCTATGAAAGGAATTAAGAAGTCTATGAACTTAGGTGGAAAAAAATTTATACTTAGTTTTTACTAATTCATAATTGAAAGGAAACATTTCCTTTAATTATGAATGCAGTCAATATTATCAGTAGGTATGATTGTGTTATCACAGATAGTCTCATAGTATAAAAACTTGTTGCAGAAATCTCAAAATATTGTTCATAATCATCACCATCTTAAAATTATTTCAGCTAATAAATTCTCATTAGATCTTATTCAATGTGTTCATAAATCATCCTTATTTCTATATCATAATTGAAAAAATCCTTTGACAACTATAGTTTAGCATAATTTATTTTTTTAGTGTTCTTATATTTTTAATTAATTTATTTTAACTGGAACGTAGTAACTGTACACATTTATAGGTACATAGTGCTGTTGTGATACATACAATATATAGTAATCAGATCAGGGTAATTAGACTATGCATCATCTCAAACATTTACCTTTGTGTTGGGAACACACTATCCTCTCTTCAAGCTATTTGGAAATACATAAAATATTATTATTAACTGTAGTACTATAAAGTATTAGAGTTTACTCTTCCTGTCTAGTTATAATTTTGTGCCCTTTTACAAACCTCTCCAAATCTTCCCTTCCCTTAATCTCTAGTATGCTCTGTTTTGTTTTTTACTTTTATGAGATCACTCTTCTTTTTTTTATTTTTCTACATATGAATGAGAGCCTGTGGTGCTTAATTTGCCATTCCTGGCTTATTTCACTTAACATGATATCCATTTTGCTGCAAATGACAGGATTTCATTCTTTTTCATGGCTGAATAGTATTTCATGGTGCAAATATACCATATTTACTTTATCCATTCATCTACTGTTGGACTTGGTTTGATACTGTATCTTGACTACTGTCAATGAGGCAGGAATAAATACAAAGTGCAGCTGTCTCTTCCATATGTTGATTTTATTTCCTTTGGATAAATGCCTAGTAGTGCAATTTCTGGATTATATGGTTGTTTTATTTATACTTTTTGAGGAATTTCCATACGTTTCTCCATACGGCTGCACTAGTTTACATTCTCTTCAATAGCATATAAGAGTTTCCTTTTGGGCGGCACTTGTGGCTCAGCGAGGAGGGCGCTGACTCCATATACTGAAGGTGGCTGGTTCAAACCCGGCCTCAGCCGAACTGCAAAACAGAAAAATAGCCAGGCGTTGTGGTGGGCACCTGTAATCCCAGCTACTCGGGAGGCTGAGGCAAGTGCATTGCTTAAGCCCAGGAGTTGGAGGTTACTGTGAGCTGTGTGACACCATGGCACTCTACTGAGTGCGATAAAGTGAGACTCTGTTATAAAAAAAAAAAAAAAAAGAAAGAAAGAAAGAAAGAAATTAGCTCTACTGAGCTAACCACACTATAGACAGTTTTGATTAGGGTGATGACTCTTCTAAATGAAGACCTAGTATCATAAAATTAGATTCAATATTCCTTTAAATTGTTTTCTATGTTCATCTTTTACCATGAACTATTGGTGCTTAGTGTAAGTTTCTTCTCTATGGCTATAATAATGAAGGATTGAAAAACATGCTCAGATAAGTAATTGTCAATAGAGCATATGAAGCAGAGAAGGAGAGGGTCCTATCAATGGAGGGATTAGACTGGGCCAAAGAAGAGTCACCACAGTGAAGTGGGCACTGCAAGTGAAGAAGGCATTGAAGGACCCGCTAGAGGGTCACTGCCAACCAATGACCGGAAGGATAGTGTAGGCAATCACAGGAGGATGAAGCACACCAGGGCAATCATGCCACCGGTTGAGACAATGAACTCCTCCAGAATTATATGTCTACACAAGTGAGTTTAATCACCAAAGGGAGGTCACAAAAGAAGCTGTTCATTTCACTGTGTCCCTGGAATGGCAAATTCATAGTCAATGTTGCCTAACTTAGAGCATAGAGAATGTGAACAATCCAGGAAAGTATAACAAGCCAAATACACATTGTCTGTCTCATGATGATTAAATAATGTAGAGGGTTACAAGGGCCACATGCCCATCAAAGGACATGGAGATCAGCAGTGCAATCTCAGCACCTTCTAAGAGACATAGGAGGACTATCTGGGTTATGTACCCTTCCGAAGAGATGGCTTTGTGCTCAGCAAGTAAGTCTGAAATCATTTGGGGGGGGGGGTGCCTATATGCAAATCCACAAGAAATGTGATATTATAGACAAGTCAGGGCAAATGAGGCCAGGGACTTGTCAATGAAGGAGAAATTGTGCAACTGAAAATACATGGAAGAGTGAAGGTGTGGCTTTGACCTGATAGTGTGTGTAATAAGGAGGTTCCTCAGCACCGTGGCTGCATAAAACAAGGAGAAAAACATCAGGTAGAGGATTGTTTTATTTATAAGTATTCAATACCTCCAAAGACCTTGAAATTTTTGAAGCAGAGGCTGTCATCAGAGTAACCTGGATTTCACTCACCCAGCATCATAAGGCCAGACACTGTGAGCCTGGAGCTGCAGCAACAGAAAGAGGCATTTTTATTTGCAGGGTTTTGCACAAGGAGAGTAAGCAACACATGCTTAAAACTTGAACTCCTCCATATCTTACCAGTTTGGGTTTTTGAAAAGTAGGGGTACATTTCAGGCAGTCTTGGCCTCAAAAGGTAAGATATACTGAAGAAGGTGGGGCACGAGTGGATTCAGAGCAGTAATTAATGTTAATGATACAACAAAGAAGTGAGGTGAAGGTTGTTAACCCTCAGGGGGTTAGAGCTTAGAATGGCAGCTAGTGTTCAATTTCTCTGTTCCCTCTTATCTGCATATCTGCATATTCCATCCATGGAAGATTCTGCAAAATAACCCAAGAACATACTTTTCTTTTCTTTCTTTTTTTTTTTTTATAAATAACTTCCCTTTAAAAAGTTACTGAGAATAAAGAATACAGAACATGGTTATAGGCACTTACATTGCTATCAAATGTAGTAATTCACTTCAATAAGAAGTGCTTTCTTTATAAACATGGTTCATAGAATTGGGAACTCCAGCTTTGGATAGGATACTTTCCATGACAAAAATAACTACCAGAAAAAAAAAATTAAAAGAAAACAAACCACCCAAAGATGGCTGTGGAAGGAAAACAGTTTAAATTTATAGACACTTTAAACTTCTTTTGGCCTTTATAGCAACATTTTATGTTAAAAAAAATAATGTTGGCTGGCTAGCTACCTCACTTGCAAGGTAAATGGCTTTTATAAGATTGGTGGATCTTGGTTAGATATTGCATTTTTAAAGCACAAAACCACTGACCACTGATATCTTCCTGTGCATTCACAAATTATTTTCTTCTAATTCAAAAGGCAGCAGAGGAATCCTGGTGTGCGTGTGTGTACACATACACACTCCATTATCAAGGAAGGAAGACAAACTACCGTAAACTAAGCAGTATCTCAAACAGACCACAATCTATATAGGCTGTTTTATGAAGGTAGAATTCAAACAGATTAAATTTTCTCAGGTAGAAGGCAAAAGTGTATATTTCTTCATTTCTGCTGAGCTCATTTATCTTCTTAAGGCTTTCACAGAAAGCACCATTTTATGAACAGGCAATTCAGTACCCAGGGTTGACTGGAGACTTATTAAACAGGATAGAAGTCTTGATGCAGTTCATAAAAACCTAATTTAAAAAAAAAACATCAAAAACCACATTTAAAATAAAGCTGTCCATATACAAGGTTCCCAGCTTGTATTCTAATAAGAGTACTGAAAGGTTTAATATTAGCAGCCTGTGAATGTGTATTGAGGAAAGAGTCTGAGAACCAAGTTAACATCTTTAGTCCATCCTAGTTCTACACGTTCCTTGGGTAAAAACAGTTCTTGCAGTCTGGAGTTTCTCCTCACGACTGTCAAATCTTTACATCTTGGGATTCAACCATCTTGGCAAGTGTCTTCTTGATTCTCAATGCTGTAAGTCTGGAAGCTG
>CAUYON010126407.1:0-18577 GCA_963573935.1 Arctocebus calabarensis | reverse complement strand
TTTCTATATTATTTTCTGTAAATAAATTCTGTCTTAACACTGGAGAAAAAAAAGAAAGAAAAAAAATGCCATGAAGGCTATATTAAACAGTTTGATGAAAACATTTCAGATTGTATATGAAACCAGCACATTGTACCCCTTGATTGCACTAATGTACACAGCTGTGATTTAATTTAAAAAAAAAAAGTTTATGTCCATAGACCCTGTCCTAACAAGATATTATTAACCAGAATCTCATTTTTTAAAAACTTATAGTTCCCATACATGTTAAATTTGAAAATCACTGCTTTACAAAATAATCTGTAATTTCCATAGCCAAAAAAGCCTTCAGTGAAAAGTAACTAAAGTTAGTTTACTGAAATTTTTGTGTAATATTAATAAACTTGACAGAGCTGTAGACCTAGAGTGTGGTCTGACAATTGACCTTGTGCTCTTCCCACTATGTGCTTATGTTGGTAGTACCGTACAAACAACCTGGTAAGGTTTCATAACCTTGGTAGATCAGTGTCTCACAGCTGTGTTCATGTTGATATGGGACTATGTCTTAGTGGAGTTCATTATCGATATTTGTGTATGTGTGTGTGTGTGTGTGTATGTGACATATGCCAACAGCTCTGATGGTCATTCCAGAAAGATTTCCAAAATTGCCTTAAGGGTGGACAGGTGCTGACATTAATGTGCAACTTCCCAGAGTACTTCAAAGGTGACCATGGAGATATTCAGCAATGAGTTAAGTGGCATTTATTCTAGGATGAGTTCATGAACTTAATTTTCAGAACCTTGGTATGTTTACCATGTTTTGGAAGTAAAGTAAGTTGAAATCTATTAGTTATTTTAAATATTTTGTAGATAAGAGTGATCTATGCAAAATCCAGAGGACAATGTTATTATCATGGGGCAGAAGATAATGTTGTATGTAATGTTGTTGTGCTTTAGAATAATTTCTCTCATTAATTGTCTAAATTAACAATTCTACCAACATAGAAATACAGAAAAGAGAAGAGATAATGAGAAATCAAATGTTAGTCATTTTGTGCATTTGACTTCTAAGTTTTCACAGTTAACTTATGATTTTGATTTCCTAGCTACTCACAATTTATTCTACATAGTGCAATATCTCTTTTGATTAAAATATATATACAAAAATAATTCTCCATATACCCAAAAGGGAACTGATTAATGAATAATGTTCTTAATGCTTACGACAGTCAAATAAAATCACTATAGTGGAAAAGAACGTAATATTTAGCACTGTGGGTTATTCATAGAATTTGTACTTGGGATTTTTTAAGACAAACAAGCAGAAAATATATAATAAACAGAAATGTTCTCAATGTATTCAGGATTGTTAAAAATTTTTAAGGATAATAACAAACTAGTGACTAAAGAATGAAAAAGGCTAGAGAAATATAAATTAGTCATGTAATAATGGCTTTTATAGTATTTTTTTACTCCACAGAGGTTAGACCTTAAAGGTCTCACAAGAAATGTCAAATTTAAGCAAAACAGACTAACACTGTTTGTTTAATTTCCCAATACTGAGGAGTATATCTGAAACCAGATCTCTTTCTTCATTTTATTCAGCTTCTAAATGTCATTTTAAATAGAATAACACACACATTTACCCTCCTTTTCCTGCCCCCTTTTTATACTTTCAGCTATAAATTATATCTATTTCTGAAGATTGTAATTCTCCATACATAAAGCTTTCTGAAAGAGTTTTCCATTATTTCAAAATAATGAACATATATTAGACTGAGGTTTGTAAATTACAGCTTTATTCTTCTTTTCTAGATATTCTAAATGTATGCTAACAGAAAACATTTTCCAAGAAATAGTGAGAAATATGTCAAAGAAATTTTTTGTTTTCTTCTACACAAATAGCATACACATGATTTCTTAAAGGTGTAATTTTGACAATTAAGTATATTGGGCAAGAACAGTTTCTCTACCTGAAATTTAAAATGAGTTCAAGAGTTAGAAATACTGTAAATATTAGAATTCTGAGGGGTTTCTCAGAATTAAACGAAAGTCGCAGAGCCCTTATTCCTCTGTTTTCTTTCTTCAAGTGCATGTACACATGTGAACACATGCATATGAATCTCTTTATATTTGCATGTATGTATGTATATATGTAAATGCATAAGCACAATCGCAGACATGCACATGGATATGCATGTTTTGTGTGTGTACATGCACCAACTCCCTAATAAAAGCAACTTGCTCCTTCCTAAAGACAAAGCAACGCTATGTATGTATATATATATATGTAAATGCATAAGTACAATAGATAAAGAAAAAGCATTAGGCCAAATTCAGCAACCTTCAATGATGAAAAAATTTGGCCTAGAAGAAATTTTTTTTTTTTTGGAGACAGAGTGTCACTTTGTCTCCCTCAGTAAAGTGCTGTGCTGCCGTAGCTCACTGCGACCACAAACTTTTGGGCTCCAGTGTTTGTTTAATTTCCTCTTGCCTCAGCCTCCCAAGTAGCTGAAACTACATGTGTCTGCCACAACACCCGGCTACTTTTAGAGTCAGGATCTCACTCTAGCTCAGGTTTGCATCAAACGCCTAAGCTCAGACAATCCACCCTCGTCGGCCTCCCAGACTGCTAGGATTACAGGCGTGAGCCACCGCCGGCAGTTCCTTCCTTCTACTTGGAAGGGCCTTCTCTGTCATTTTCTATCCATAGAAAAACATTGCAGCTGGGCTCCTAATTCAGTCATGCCATGGAGCAGTGGTGGAGCTGCTTTTGCCTATTTCATCTTGAGGTCTCTGGTAGGTTCCTTGAGCTCAGAATGGGATTCCTTCCATCAATGTACTGCAGACTCTTGTAACTGGTTGCTGAAAAACTTCTTCTATATGGTTGAGTAAACTTTGAATTTAATTCTTTACCATCTTTGCTTGAAAACAGTTTGGTGGTTTGTTTGATATAAGGTTCCCACGATGTTGTGAGGCGAGTACTCTATAAAGCCCCTGTAAAAGGAAGACCTGAAACTGTTTTTCATTTCTTCTGCTGTGCTAGTTGCCTCGTTGGGAAAGCATCTCATGTAGCTCATAGTGATGTGAGGCATCACTAGACCATAATAATGAAGAGTGTGGACATCATCTCAGTTTTTTTCATAAGAAAAATAAAATCATATCTACACCATTTTCACTGCAAAACAAAAGGAAATGTTACACATAAAATACTTAGAAAAAAGACAAGCACATAATAATCAGGTGAGCATACCAGAATAATAATGAAGAGATTTTTTTTGTAATGAACAATAAACTTTGACCCAGGCCAATGAAAAACGAAAATGAATTCTGTGACCTTCCTTAAAGTAAGTGGTTAGCGACATCATGGACCCTTTTGCTGGAGATTGCATGGTTTATGCCTGTTCTTATTACATAATTATTAGTGGTATTTATTTTTGCTCTTAAGAAGTAGTTGAGTTTGGGAAGTAAAGTCTATGGTTACCCTACTCTGAGTCCTTCTTCATGCCTACATTACATTTAAACTTACAATTGAGCCATCTACAAATTGTAGAACCAGCAAATTTGAGATCCAAACAAGAAAATTATCAAGCATTACTGTTTTATTTTCTCTCCTCTTTAGAAAAAAGAAAATGAGAAAGTTTTCGGTTATGGTGTGGAAAAACATCTTGCTGTATGGGTGAGAATAATTGCATTTTTCTAGATATAAGATCATTTCATCATCAAAATGTGGTAGTTAGATCATATCTTTCCTGATTTGGATGACCTTAACCTTATTCTCAAGCCTGATCACTCTAGCTAGACATCCAGCACTATGTTGAATAGAGGTGGTGACAGGGCATCCTTCTCTTGTTCCAGTTCTCAGTAGGAATGTTTTTAACCTTTCCCCATTCAGTATAACAGTGGCTGTGGGTTTGTGATATATAGCTTTTGTAATTTTGAGATATATTCCTTCTATGCCAAATTTGTTGAGTATTTTCATCATTGAAGGTTGCTGAATCTGGCCTAATGCTTTTTCTTTATCTATTGATATGATCATATCACCCCTTTGTTTTTTCTTCTGTTTATGTGTGTGTCACATTTACTGATGCATGTATGTGGACCATCCTTGCATCTCTGCGATGAAACCCACATGGTTAAGGTGGATTTTTTTTTGATGTGTCATTGAATTCAGTTTGAAAGTATTTTTTTGAGCAATTTTACATATATATTCATAAGGGATATTGGTCTGGAGATTTCTATTTTTGGTGTGTCCTTTGGTATTAAGGTGATACTGGCTTTACAGAGTGAGTTGGGGGGTGGGGATTACTTCCAAAAATTTCTTCAGTAAGAGTACCAATTCCTGCTTGTAGTCCTGATAAAATTTGGCTAAGAATACTTCTAGTTGGGGGCTTCATTTTGTTGGAAGATTTTTTTATTGCTTCTTCAATATTATTGCTCATTGTTGATCTGTTTAGGAGTTGTATTTCTTCCTGGTTTGTTTTGGGAAGTTGTGTGTTTCTAGGATTTATCCATTTCTTCTGTATATTTTAAGCTCATGTGCATAGAAATTTTCATAGTATTCACAGATGATATTTTGTATTTCTATAGTATCACTTGCATATGTTCCTTTTTATTCTTGATTAAAATTCTGTGTCTTCTTTTCTATTCCTTGTTAAACTAGAAAAAGGTCTACTGATCTTTTTTTTTTTCAGATAATCAACTTATTGTTTTGTTGATCTTCTTTATTATTTCCTTATTTTTTTAATTTCATTTAGTTCTGCTCTGACCTTAGCAAATATTCCACCAAGAGACTACTACACTGGTAAATAAATTTAGCAAAGTCTCAGGTTGCAAAATCAATGCACATAAATCAGTAGCATTCCTATATACCAAAAGCAGTCATGCTAAAAGTCAATCAAAGACTCTACACCATTCAAAATAGCTACAAAGAAAATAAAATACATAAGAATATATTTATCCAAGAAGGTGAAGGATTACTACAAAGAGAACTACAAAACACAGAGAAAAGAAATTGCAGGCAACATAAACAAAGGGAGAACATATCACACTAATGGAGCAGCAGAATCAATATTGCTAAAGCGTCTGCACTTAATCATGTTAAGTGATTAAAGGATGTCCAGAATCAAGAATATTATTTTCATCACATTTTAGATTTTATTAATTTATAAGTATTGAATTTTGCAGTTATTTCAAAATTTCTTCCAAATTCATTTTCTTTATTCTCTGAAATTATAAATGTTCTAACAAATATCACCGTATTTATCCTTATACTGAAACTTGTAGAATCGTAAGCTATGGATTCTAATAATATTAATTTTCATTGTAAACAGAGTGAAGGTAGGATTTAATTTTAATGAAGCCTGGTGTAATAAACATTCCACTCCAGTGAATTCCTAAAAAGCACCAGCTGGAAACCAGCTGTGTCCCATGCTCTATTGTGAAATCTTACTACAACCAAATAAAGCAGATGCATCCCTGAAGGTTTTGATGAACTTTGTAAATCTTCAGATCAGGTCTTTCCTACTCTACTTTTAGCTAACAGGCAAAAATCTCATTCTCTTTGGAGGCTCATTAGCTTCTCTTTGAGGCTCTGCCAAAAATTCACTGCTCTGTTAACAGATGGAGGAGGTGAGGCCGTATTTACCTAGTTTGATCCTTGTGCCATTTCTTCAATATAGATAATCAAAGGCATCACTGCTATTTATATCAAAAGTCATTCTTGATTAAAATGGAAAAGCAAACAATATGCAATTTTAAATCATACAGAAACTCAGAATTAAAAAAAACAGAGCCATAATAAATAGAGGTTCTTTTTTGATAAAAACACATGAGCATTTAAACCGACTTAAGAGGCAAATAATTAATATAACTATAAAACTCCTAGGAGAAAGTTATAATAGTAAAGTATTATGAATTATGTTATCTAATAAGCATTACAGAAACGGTGATATGATCAGTATAATTTTTAACAATTTATAATTTAAGTTAATAATTTCCACATCATGGACATT
Organism: Arctocebus calabarensis; assembly: GCA_963573935.1. NCBI lineage: Eukaryota > Metazoa > Chordata > Mammalia > Primates > Lorisidae > Arctocebus > Arctocebus calabarensis. The sequence continues at coordinate 12,584 of CAUYON010126407.1, read as the reverse complement.
GAACATTAAGAAAACTAATGTAATCAAAATATTTGCTTCTAACTAATCAAAGTGTGTTCCAAAATTGTAACTGGACTCCTTTCCTAGACTTCATTATAGATAAAGCATAGTTCTCATTATTTGTGGTTATATTCTCAGACCCTAAAAACTAAAGTTTTGGTTAAATATCAATCTTTAATTGTTTAATATGTAGTTGGTTCACTTAATTCTCTACTTAAGCTATAAAAAAGGCATATGAGAATATTTACAATGTGTGTCATACATTTTAGTATTAAAAAATCACAGGGTACAAATAAAATGCAAGTGAAGAGTTCTTTCTGTAACAATTAGAGAATATTTTTATGTGGTTTTATTTTAGCCCCAGCAATTACAGTGTATCTTATTCTTTAATAAATTTACTGCATGTATATGAGAGATGAAGTAAGGAGTATTCAGGCAAAATGGTAAGTTTGGAGTAGTCAATTGTTTAATTGGTGAGAATAGTTTATAAATAATTTCAACATTTTGGATTCAGTATCAGTAGCAACAGAATGTTTTATTATAGAGAGTAAATTATTTGTAAATAAAACTATGATTTACAGAATTTTATACCAGTTACTATGGTATATAATATGGTATATAATAAGTGGAAAAATACAATATATGAGGAGCTGAGGCATTGGAAATCAAGGAAGAGAGATAAGATTTGAGGAGACAAGAGCCTCAAGACAAGGAAATCCATTAAGATGCTATCTGCATTAAGCACTTTCCCCCACTTCAGAGAATTTTCTAATCCACTGCAAGAGACTTAAGAAGCTTCAATCTAGAATTTTTGGCCCTCTCAGTGTGCTTTGAGAGGGGGAAAAAAAAATAAATTTCAAAGCCAACAATGCTGGGAAAAGATCATGAATAATGGGCAACATTTTCTTTTGAGTAATTTGCCAAAACTGAGCAAAAAAGTAATGCTGAAAAGCTGAAAAGCTTTTTAGAGCAGAAAAGTAATGCTGAAAAGCTAAAAAGCAGAGCTTTTAACAGATCATGGGATTCGATAAAATAGAAAATGAATAAATGGTCTACTGAGAAAGTGGTTTGAGAGCCTTGAAGCCTATTTGTATTTATTCTGTTTTATTTAATTAACTTAAAACTTTTCAAAACCTTCCAATTAATCAAAATTACTTTTATGGAAACCACATTTCTACATGCTCTTAAAACATTTTTTCCACAAAAATATATACTTTTTTTCTTCACATTTTATGTGGAATTATTTATCTTATATATGATAGTTCTAATTATATACATTATCACAATGTTAACTCTTTTTTTTAATTTTATGAAATCATAATTGTGTACATTGGTACAATCATAGGGCACAATGTGCTTCATATACAATCAGAAATATTTTGATTGTACTGTTACAGATAGCCTTCATGACATTTTCTGGATCACTATATAAAGACATTGATACTCTACCTTTAATAAGTTTCACCAGTACCCTGCTAAGATGCACCGTAGGTGTGATCGCACTAATTGCCCTCCCTTTTTTGCAGTTTTTGACTGAGTCCGGGTTTGAACCCACCACCTCCAGTATATGGCGCAGGCACCCTACTCCTTGAGCCACAGGTGCCACCCAATTTGGGGGGTTTTTTTGAGACAGAGTGTTAACTATGTCACCCTCAGTAGAGCACCGTTGCGTCATAGCTCACAACAACCTCAAACTCTTGGGCGTAAGTGATTCTCTTGCCTCAGCCTGCCAAACATATAGTACTTTTATGAGACAGGCTGTTGGTGTATCATTCAGTCTAGAATGCACTGGAATCATCAAATTCCTGAGCTAAGCTCAAGTAATCTCAGCCCCAAGTAGCTGGGACTATAGGCATAAACCATACTGCCAGGATTTATGTTTTTATTTTATTTTTCATAGAGATGGGATCTTGCTGTGTTGCTCAGTCTGATCTCAAACTCCTAGCTTCAAGTGATCCTCCCATCTTGGCCTGTCAAAATGCTGAAATTACAGGCATAAGCCGTGGTGCCTGACCAAGATATAGTATTAAAATTGAATTTATTTTAGTATTTAAAAGCAGACTAAGTATTACAATTCCCCATCTATGTAAGTTAGACATTAACCCTACACAAAGCTGATGAAAGGGAGATGGTGATATTTTGACTTATGTTTGTGATAAGCAGAAAAAAAATAATTCTACTAGCAATTATTGTAATAGAATGAAACAAAATGAGGTTTATGGTCATCTTCCAAAATCTAATTAATATGAAATGTTGAAAACAACTCAGATTTTCTAAGATTATAATTTTGAACAGTCATAAACTTTATGAACATACTAAAGTATCTCCACATGTACTAGAACAAAGAAATAACAAAAAAAATTGTTTGATTCAAGTATGTCAAAATTTATAAAAATGCATTTCTATACATTGCACAAAAGTACAATATCTATACATTTATTACTTGCTAAGATTCATGAACTATATCCTCTCACCTAAAAACTACTATATTGAGTTATGATTCATGGAGATATGACTAAAAGTTGGAAAGAAGAGTTCTCTTAACACTACATTGAGAAGATCTTACCTCCTTCAACCACACAAGTCTTGAATGTTCACTGTTTAACAAAACTGAGATACTCGTCTAGGGTCTTGGAGTTATTCTGTGTATGTGAACTGTGGTTTCTAAGACATGGTTATAAGGACAGGATGTCATAAGTTTATCTCCCTCCAGGCCCCTAATTGTCACGTCACCTGTAGAAGATGTAGAGACCTAGCCTGGGATTGTCAAAAACATGAGTCCCTAAAGGGAAAAACTGAACTTTCCCAATTCCTGGAAACACTGGAGTAGAAACAGCTGAGTTGCCAACGTTTCCATGCGTGAGCTTGTTTTTCTACTTAGCCTTGTTATGAAGGGCTTTATATTCGTACTTATCAGTAAAAAGTCAAATACAGTTATACTTACTTTTACTACACTTCATTCAGGCCATCTCCTCCTTACCCTTTCCTCAAACAAAAATAACCTCCTCTCCTTCCAGGAGATTTTAGGATATTTTAGAGCCTGGATTCCCAATTTTATGGCCTCAACAAACCCTGTACACTGCTGCTAAAGGTCCCTATACTGACATCCTAGACCTGCACCAGTCTTGATCAAGTTTCTTCTCCTTACAATCCTTTCGGTCTCTAACACTCTCCCTCAATCTCCCTGATCCCTGCTATCCACCTTGTCTCTCAGTATCAAAGCACTAAGGATGTGCAGTAGGAGTCCTAACACAGGAACCTCACAATAATCACTTCTTGATAGCATTCCTCTCAAAGGCTTCACAGCCCTAGGTTGGTTCCCTTGCCTCCGAGGGGTGGTAGCCAATCCCTCCTTTTCCTTTACCCACTATGCCCCCAACATATCCCTTTTAAAGTACAAATACTTATCATATTTACTTTCCATACCTCATTTACTCCAATTCCTAATTCTCTTTATTTTTTTATCCTTTTTGTTTTTAAATTAAATCATGGTGTGTACATAAATGCAATCATGGGGTACAATGTGCTGGTTTTATATATAATTTGAAATATTTTCATCCAACTAGTTGACATAGCTTTCATGGCATTTTCTTCATTATTGTGTGCAGACATTTATATTCTACATTTAGTAAGTTTCACCTGTACCCTTCTAAGATGCACCACAAGTGTGGACCCACCAATTACTCTCCCTCTGCCCATCCTCCCTCCTCCACTCCCCTCCCTTGCCCCTTTCCCCATGTTCTTATGCTGTAATTGGGTTATAGCTTTCATATGAAAGCTATAAATTAGTTTCATAGTAGGACTGAGTACATTGGATACTTTTTCTTCCATTCTTGGGATACTTTGCTAAGAAGAATATTTTCCAGTTCCATCCATGTAAGCATGAAAGAGGTAAAGTCCCTATCTTTCTTTAAGGCTGCATAATATTCCATGGTGTACATATAGCACAATTTATTAATCTATTCATGGGTCAATGGGCACTTGGGCTTCTTCCATGACTTAGCAATTATGAATTGGGCTGCAATAAACATTCTGATACAGATATCTTTGTTATAATGTGATTTTGATCTTCTGTAGATATACCTAGTAGAGGAATTATATAGTTTTTATTTATTCATTTTTAAATTATTTTTTATTAAATCATAACTTTGTACATTGATGCACTTATGGGGTTCAGTGTACTGCTTCGATATACAATGTCAAATGCTTGCATTGAACTAGGTAACACATCCATCACAATTATACTCATTTCTTAATAGTTTTGAAATGTACCATTGCATTATGCACATTAGGTAAGGTCCCCCAAATACCCTCCTCCTCCCATATTCCCCTCCCCTCTCCTCTCTCTCCTCTTTCCTTCTATTTTCTGGACTATAGTTATGTTTTGCCATTTGTATGAGTGTGTAGGTGGTTATATATTGATTTCATAGTAGTACTGAGTACATTGGATACACTTTTCCACATTCTTGAGATATTTTACTAAGAAGAATATGTTCCAGCTCCATCTAGGCAAACATAAAAGATGTGAGCCATCTCTTTTATGGCTGCTTAGTATTCCAGGGTGTACATTTACCACAATTTGTTAATCCATTCATGGGTCAATGGGCATTTGGGGTGTTTCCATGTTTTGGCTATTAGAATTGGGCTGCAGTAAATATTCTGGTGCAAATGTCTTTGTTGTAAAATAATTTTTGATCATCTGGGTATATGCCTAGTAGAAGAATTGCAGGATCCAAAGGTAGGTCCACTTTTAGTTCTTTGAGTGTTCTCCAAACTTCTTTCCAAAAAGGTTGTATTAGCTTGCATTCCCGCCAGCAGTGTAGAAGTGTTCCCTTCTCTCCACATTCACGCCAACATCTGTAGTTCTGGGATTTTGTGATGTGGGCTAATCTTACTGGAGTTAGATGATATCTCAAAGTGGTTTTGATTTGCCTTTCTCTGGTGATTAAGGATGATGAGCATTTTTTCATGTGTTTGTAGGCCATGTGCCTGTCTTCATTAGGAAGTCTCTTGCCCACCCAGAAATGGGGTTATTTATTCTTTTCTTATTGATTAGTTTGAGTTCTCTGCAGATTCTAGTTATCAGACCTTTGTCAGAAGCATAACCTGCAAAAATCTTCTCCCATTCTGAAGGTTGTTTGTTTGCTTTACTTTCTGTGCTCCTGGCTATGCAAAAGCTTTTTAGTGGGGTGGTGCCTGTGGCTCAAAGGAGTAGGGTGGCAGCCCCATGTGCTGGAGGTGGTGGGTTCAAACCCAGCCCCAGCCAATAACTGCAAAAAAAAAACCCGAAAAAAACAAAAAAGCTTTTTAGTTAGATCAGATCCCAGTAATGTATTTTTGGTGTTGCTTTAATTGCCCTGGGAGTCCTCCTCATAAAATATTCTCCCAGGACAATTTCTTCAAGTGTTTTCCCTGCACTCTCTTCTAGTATTATTATAGTTTCATGTCTTAAGTTTAAATCTTTCATCCAGATTGATAAAAAAAATCGAGAATCAAAAATTGAGAATCAATTTTTGTTAATGGTAAAAGGTGGGGGTCCAATTTCACTCTCCTACAGGTAGCCAGTCAGTTCACCCAGCACCATTTGTTAAATAGGGAGTCTTTCCCCCACTGAATATTTTTGATAGGCTTGTTGAAATCAAATGACAATAACTAGCTGGGTTCATCTCTTGGTTCTCTATTCTGTTCCATAAATCTACCTCTCTGTCTTTGTGCCAGTAGCAAGCTGTTTTGATCACTATAGATTTATAGTATAGCCTGAAGTCTAGGAATGTGATATCTCCTGATTTGTTCTTATTTCTGAGTAATGTATTTGCTATTCAAGGTTTTTTCTGATTCCATATAAAATGATGTACTATTTTTTCAAGTTCTTTAAAGTATGACAATGATGATTTAATAGGGATTGCATTATGTCTGTAGATTGCTTTGGGTAGTATGGATATTTTAAAGATGTGGATTCTTCCCAGCCATGAGCATAGTATGTTTTTCCATTTGTTAACATCTTCAGCTATTTCTTTTCTCAGAGTTTCATAGTTCTCCTTATAGAGGTCTTTCACATCCTTTGTTAGGTAAATTCCCAGATATTTCGTCTTCTTTGGCACTATTGTGAAAGGAATAGAGTTCTTGATTATTTTTTCAGCTTGACTACTGTTGGCATATATAAAAGCTACTGACTTGTAAGTATTGATTTTGTATTCTGAGATGCTGCTGTATTCCTTGATCACGTCTAAGAGTTTTGAAGTTGAATCCCTGGGATTTTCCAGGTATAGGGTCATATCATCAGTGAAGAGTGAGAGTCTGATCTCCTCTGACCATATTTGGATATCTTTGATCCCCTTCTCTTGCCTGATTGCAATGGCTAAGGCTTTTATTACTATGTAGAATAGCAGTGGAGACAGTGGGCATCCTTGCCTCATTCCTGATCTGAGTGGAAATTTTTTCAATTTTACTTCATTCGATATGCCATTGGCTGTGGGCTTGCTGTAGATGGCCTGTCTCAGTTTAAGAAATGTCCCTTCTATGCCTATTTTTGTAAGAATTCTGATCATGAAAGGATGCTGAATATTATCCAAGGCTTTTTCTGCATCAATTAAGAGAATCATATAGTCTTTTTTATTTTATTGATGTGATGTATTATATTTATAGATCTGGGTATGTTGAACCAACCCTGTAACCCTGGAATGAAACCAACTTGATCATGGTGTATAATTTTTTTGATGTGTTGTTGAGTTCTGTTAGCTAAGATTTTATTGAATATTTTTGAATTGATATTTACTAATGATATTGGTCTATAATTCTCTTTCTTTGTTGTATCTTTTCCTGGTCTGGGTATCAGGGTGATATTTGCTTCATAGAATGTTTCTATCCTTTGGAAAAAGTTATATAACATAGGTATTAATTCCTCTTGAAAGGTTTGATAGAATTTGGATATGAAGCCATCTGGTCCTGGACTTTTCTTTTTAGGGAGATTTCGTATGGTTGATGCTATTTCAGTGGTTTATATAGGTCAAGTCAAGATTTCTAATTCTTTCTGGTTGAGTCTAGCAAGGTGGTGTGCTTCCAGGTATTGGTCCATTTCCTTCAGATTTTCATATTTCTGGGAATAGAGATTTTTGTAGTAATCATTGAGGATTTTTTGAATTTCTTTAGTGTCTGTTATTATTTCTCCTTTATCATTTCTAATAGATGATATTAGAGATTTTACTTTTCTATTTCTGGTTAGATTGGCCAAAAGTTTATCAATTTTGTTAATCTTTTCAAAAAACCAACTTTTTGTTTCATTGATCTTCTGAATGATTCTTTTGTTTTCAATTTCATTTAATTCTGCCCTAATTTGGATTATTTCTTTTCTGCTAATGGGTTTGGAGTTGGAATGTTTTTCCTTTTCCAGTTGCTTGAGATGATCCATTAAGTTGTTGGCTTCTTCTTTTTCTGTTTTCTTGAGGAAGGCTTCCAGTGCTATAAATTTCCCTCTTAGGATTGCCTTTGGAGTATCCCACAGGCTTTGATAATTTGTGTCTTTGTTATCATTTTGTTCAAAAAAATTGGTGATTTCCTCCTTAATCTCGTCTTTGACCCAGGTATCAGTCAGCCTAAGATTATTTAGCTTCCATGACTTTGTTTGAGTATGAAGATTCCTGTTGCTGTAGAGTTCAGCTTTTACTCCATGGTGGTCTGAGAAGATACAAGGAATAATTTGTATACTTTTAATATGATGAGGTTAGACTTGTGTCCTAGTATATTGATCTATTTTGGAGGATGAACCATTGGCTGATGATAAGAATGCATATTCAGTTTTATTAGGGTGAAATGTTCTATAGAAGTCTGTGAAGTCCATTTGTTCTAGGGTCAGGTTTAAGTATAATATTTCTTTGTTTAGTTTCTTCTTGGAGGATCTATCTAAAACTGTCAGAGGGATGTTAAAATCTCCAACTATTATAGTGGAAGAAGATATCAAGTTGTTCATATCCATTAGTATCTGTTTTATGAGTTGAGGAGCATTTTGGTAAGGTGTATAAATGTTAATTATTGAAATCTCTTCATGTTGGGTGTTTCCCTTGACAAATATGTAGTGACCTTCCTTATGTTTCTTTATCTTTGACTAAAATTGCAACCTTTGCTTTTTTCTGGTTTCCATTTGCCTTCAACTCCATCCCTTCACCCTGAGCCTATTTTTATCCTTTAAGGTAAGGTGAGATTCTTGTATACAGCAGAGTTTAGTCAGAGTTTATGTATCCAGTCAGCCAGCTTGTGCCTCTTTAGAGGATCATTTAAACCACGCACATTAATTGAGAGAATTGATAAGCCAGGTTGTGTTTTGGGTGTCATGATTTTCAGATGTCCAGTGGACATTTTTAGTCCTTTCATCACTGTGGAAGTTGGGTTTTGTTCAAAAAATTCTGGGTGAGTTTGCTTTAAAGGTAGAGCATTGTACTGGTCTTTGTAGAGGATGGGTCTGAAAATATCCTGGAGAGCTGGTTTAGTTATGGCAATTTTACATTAAAGTATTTCATTTCTCCATCAGAAATGAAACTCAGTTTAGCTGGATACAGAATCCTGGACTGGAAGGTGTTTTGTTTTAGGAGACTGAAGGTTGATGACCATCATTTTCTGGCTTGAGAGCGTTTCAGTTGAGAGATCTGCAGTTATTCTGATATTTCTCCTTTTGTAGGTGATGCTTTTCTTACATCTGACTGGTTGCAGAATTTTCTCCTTTGTCTTAACTTTGGCAAAGTTAGTCACAATGTGTCTAGGAGATGCTTTATTTGGATTAAGTCTTGCTGGGGTTCTGAAACTGTCTGCTATCTGAGGTTCTGTATCTCTTGCAATGCTTGGGAAATTCTCCTCCAAAATCTCTTGGAGTAGAACATCTGTACCTTTAGGACTATCCTCTTCTCCTTCAGGAATTCCTATAAGATGAATGTTTGATCTTTGGAGTGATCCCTCAACTCTCTCAGGGAATCATCAGTTTTATCTCTCCCTCTGCCTGCCTCTTTGAATGTTTGGGAACATTCAAAAGCTTTGTCTTCAGTTTCAGAGATCCTTTCCTCTGCCTGGAGGGATTCTACAGTATTTTGGAGCTCCTCAACTAACTTTTTCCTTGAGCTCTTCTATGTCTTTTCTCATTATGTCCATATTTTTGGTGACCTGGGCTTTGAATTCATTGGTTTTTTGAGACAACTTTAGAACTACTCTCTAGAATTCAATTTCTATCTTTTCTTCCATGCTATTTATCTTATTTGCAATCCATATTCTGATTAGATTTCTGACATTGCTGCCATTTGTCTATGCATGGCATCTTCAGTTGTATCTCCTTGGTCATTTCTTGAGGGTGTTGATCTACTCTGGTTATTCATGTTGCCAGAGTTCTTCTGTTGGGTCCACACCATGTTTATTTTTCACTGTTTGGTTATTAGAACTGGTAGGGTGAGATTGAATTGGGGTTCCCATGTAGTAGAGGCAGCCCCTTACCAAAGCGCTAGGCTTTTTAATTATGGTTTATCTCCTACTCCAAACCCTGCCCAACAGAGAGGGATTCAGGGATCTCCAACAGCACAATTGGAGCCAGGGATCCACACTCCCACCCAAGAGACACAGTTCACCCTATTATCCACTTCTCTACTCACAGGCCCAGCTGGAGCCAGGGGCAACACCTCTGCCCACCGGTCTCAGTCCACACACAGGTAGCCTCTGCTTGCCAGACCAGTGGAGTCAGGGGACCACGCCCCCACCTGCCAGTCTCAGTCCCCTGCCTGGCAAGTCTCTGTTCACAGGCTCTGTTAGAGTCACAGCACCACACTCTACCTGTAGGTCTCAGTCCTCACCTGGTAAGCCTCTGCTCACTAGCCAAGCAGGAGACAGCAGACCACGCCTTAGCCCTCAGGTCTTGGTTCACACCTGTAAGCCACTACTCAAGGGTTCTGTTGAAATCAGGGGACCACACCCTTGCTCTCAGGTCATGGTTCACTCCTATCAAGCCTCTGCTTGCAGGCCCAGCAAGGGCTGGGGAACATTCCTGTCTGCCAAACTCAGTCCATACAGGGCAATCACTTTCCTGTTGTGGATGCAGTCAGAGCCTGGGGTTCTGCACCCTCACCCACCAGACACAGCTAGAACCAAGGGCTAACACTACCACTGGTTGGGCAAAGTCATAACCAGGGGACTGCTCCTCCTCCTGTGAGTGTCCCTTTCTTCCTACAGCTGTTTTCTTCCCTGTTACTCACATATTCCATCCTGATGGTTGGCCGTCCACTCTATGCCCAGATCTCTCAGGACAAGACCAAACACTCTATGCTCGGCAGAGGCAGAACTTCAGGCTGCCATGCAAGGGGGAAAGGATAGACTGGGAGTTTGGTCTTGTGGAGAGAAAATATCTGTTCAATTTTTATACCTGGCAGGGTAGTGTCTAGGTTCGTAAGTGGGACCTCCATGGAGAAAGAGACCTGGAGTTTAGTAGCTCTCTCCAGCAAGGTAAAATAAGAGGTCTTTTGTTTCCTGCTCATTTGCAGATAGCCTGTGGCAGGCCTCCTGCTGGAGGGAGGGGTCTCCCATACTCTAGTTAATAGGCTTAATACTTGTAATTTATTTTCTTGAATGCTCTTTCTTGGAGTTACAGCTTGCCAAACTTATTTCTTGGCTCAGCTCCCCGTCTTTGGGTTTATAGAGTCTGATTCCATCCATTTTTCTTCCTCTGTTCAGGAGCCTCTGCCAAGGGTTGCTACAAGTCGGCCATCTTCCCAGAATTCCCTCCTAATTCTCTTCATAGAAAACCCTAACCTCCACATTCTCTCTGGCATATAATCCCTCATCTCCTTTAGCTGACCTCCACTCACGTGACCATCATGCTTTTTAGAACTCATACCATCATTGCTGGCCTTCAGTCAAAGTAATCTTACACCCTTTTCCCAACATCTCCCTCTTTCGGTTACCTAACCCCAAAGACACCTGGTTTATCAGTGGCAGTTCTAAGCCCACTGCTCACTCCATTGCCAAGACAGGCATTACCATTCTGTATTCTTCCTTTAATATCACCTCTACTACTCTGCATCCCAGCAACTCCTCACAACATCCAGAACTCTTAGCCCTCACAAAAGCCTTACAACTCATACAGGGTGACTCCATTAACATATACATAGATTCTAAGTATACTTTCCACATAATCCATCACCATGCAGCCATACAGTTAGAAGTTGGTGAAATGGAGGCCTTCAAACATTGCTGGCAGGAGTGTAAAATTCATTCAGCTTTTCCAGGAAATTACTTGACAATACACATTAGCATCCTTCAATATATTACTACTATGCCCAATAATAATCCTGGTAGAAAATATTTGAAGTTTTAATTCTTTAGTTCATTGTGTTCCTTTTTTTTTTTTTTTTTTTGCAGTTTTGGCTAGGGCTGGGTTTGTACCTGCCATCTCTAGTATATGGGGCCGGTGGCCTTCATTAGTTCATTGCCCATTGTGGCAGGCACCTGGAGTACCAGCTACTTGGGAGGCTGAGGCAAGACAATCAGTTTGGTTCAAGAGTTGGAGGCTGCTGTGATCTATGACACCACGGCACTCTCCTGTGGGCCACAATGTGAGATTGTCTCAAAACAAACAAACAAACATTAAAACCAAAGTAGCTGGGACTACAGTCATGCACCCACCCAGGCTTTTCACTCTCCAGAAGAGGCACTGGTGAAAATATAGTAACTTTCTCCCCACTAAATTACTCAGTGAACAGCCAGTTATTGACACTTTGAAAGGGAAATTTCTCCTTGAATTCACAGAGGTGAGCTATATCTAAGGACACAGTAATATATGTAGATATGATGAAAGTCTAGTTTGATAAGTATATTCTTTTTTTTTTTTTTCTTTTTTGAGACAGAGCTCAAGCTGCCACCCTGGATAGAGTGTGGTGGCATCACAGCTCACAGCAACCTCCAATTCCTGGGCTCAAGTAAATCTCCTGCCTTCGCCTCCCAAGCAGCTGGGATCACAGGAACCTGCCACAACGCCCGGCCATTTTTTGGTTGCAGCTGTCATTCTTGTTTGGTGGGCCAGGGCTGGATTTGAACCGTCAGCTCAGGTGTACGTGGCTGGTGCCCTAGCCCATTGAGCCACTGGCACCGAGCCACACAAGTGGCTAAGATAAGTATACTCTTAACTGAAACTTTTATAAATAAACATCTGTAACTACAGTATTTTATCTAATCCTGAACAATATTGTCTTACTGGTTCTGGAAATACTTGATGATGCAGGAACGGTAGACGTGTCTAGGGATGTATTTCACATCAAGAATGGAACCTCTGCTTGTTGTCAACAGGTCAGTTTTGTTTCTTTTTCATTTGAAATCCTCACTAGTGTCTCTACTTGGAGGTACACAGTTGATCTGCCTATGACTTCTATTAAGAAACAGAGAATACGGTGTGGGAGATTGGGGTTGAGTTTTTCAGATAAACTTCAACTTCAATGACAGCTTCGCACACGTGAAAGCCCACTTCCTGCACAGCAGCAGTTGGACCTCACAGTGTGGATTGTGCCTTCACTGGGAAAGTTCTGTGATGCCCATCGCCATGGTTACGTGAGGGTATATATGTT